>OMLC01047528.1:7081-18096 GCA_900302585.1 Regalecus glesne | reverse complement strand
CCAGATGACCTGACTCCACCTCTCCTGACCTGCTCTGGCATCAGCGTCTGCAGGTGTGTTCTGTGTGCTTCATATCCTTGTTGCTGGGGTTTTAAAGGCCACCAGGGGAAGTTCACTCCTCCGTCTGTGGCCTGAAGGCACCGTTTCAGGCTGACTCATCTGCACTGCTGTGTTTGCACGATGACAATAAAGTTGTTGAGTCTCCTCTTATTTCACCTGTCGGGTCATCAGTCCCAGTGCACACGTCTCCATTAAGCACTCCGCCTGTGCCCTGAAACCAGTCGGCCCACTTAAACCTACACGGCCATTAGTCTCCATGTTGATTCTGAGGCAGAGGTTTTTTAGCTCGGATGCTGCACGTTAGACGGTTTCTGTCCGTATTTCCCCTTCAGTCGACTAGCGGACGCTCTCATGGCAGACGGATTGCTTCACTTCAGCTGAGCAGGAAACTCTGTTGGGACATTTTAGAGTTGTTTTCTATCTGCTTTCACTTGTTCGGATCCAAAGCTTCAATCAAAACCCTCGGAGGTCAACTGTTTCTCCTCTCGGTGACTTGGCCCCGCAGGCTTCCTGCTCTGTGTGCTGGTTTTCACCTCGCTGGGCTGAGGCAGCGTGTCGGGACTCTGCTTTCCCTTTGACCTCTTGACCCCTGACACAAGAAGAGAAAGGACCAAACAAAGGCTGTTTTTAGAGGGTTTGGGAGAACTCAAGGGTGCCATGACTCAGGCGGTGGAGTGCTGGTCTTGTTATCGGCAGGTCGCTGGTTCAATCCCTGGCTCCTCCAGAAAGCGTGTTGAGATGTCCTTGAGCGAGACACTGAACCTCTAACTGCCCCCCGCTCCTGTGTGATGGCCACAGGAGTTGAACCCAGAGGTCGGAGGTCGTCGTAGGAGTAGAGGGGCCAGATCACGTGGGAGACACATGAACGCCCCTCGTCTGCTGCTGGTTAACCTGTTGAAGCTCTTCTGTCCATCATGTTCATCTGTGAGGGGCTTCAGGTAACGTTCCCATCCAGCGGTGACGGAGCCATCTTCTCCAGTGGTGGAGGGAACATGAGGCCAGCAGGGACGCCAACCCTGTCCTGATCAAGCACACCGGCGGTTCGAGGCTGTGAGCTTGGCTGTGCCCGCGTGGCTTCGTTGGGCCGTGGAGGTCACATTTAACTGGTCCTGGTTTTCTCCCTCTGAGGTCACCAATAGACTGACGGCCAGGACAGTCCGTGCTGTGTCCAGTGGGTGGATACCTACCATCCCCCTGCGCTCCTCTGCACCCTGTGGGAAACTGGACAGACGTCTGCAGCTACTGCCTCAGACGACGGCAGCATCGTCCCAACGCCCCCTACTGGTGCTGCCTGCTGTTATTCAACCCCGGGTCTGTCTGGGACCGAACGTCCTGCAGATCTGGACCCTGGTGGCTCCCCTGGTGGCTCCCCTGGTACTGCACATGCCACGTGAGTCTGAGTCCTTACTGCACAGTCCTGGGTTGGATTCTGACTCGGACCCTTTGCTGCAAGTCATCCCCTGCATTTCCCTTCACTCCAAGCCATTCTGTCAGACGAAGGAGGAAAATGCAAAGAAAATCTAACAAATTGTGGTTGGATAAACCAAAGGAGGAAAGATCCATTTAGTTTGGCTCCTTCATGACCAGTGTGGTGGCTCCTCGGCTAAAGACTTTGACCACAGACCCTCTCACAGCAAGGCAGAACACCAGGCTTTTGTTTAGGGGCAGTCATCCATCTTTGGGCAGGCACGTTGGTGTGGGACTGGAGAGAGCTGATAGGCTACTGTGAGGGGCCGTGACAGTCCTGACCTGGGCAGTGCTGCAGATTCACACGAACACTCAACAGTCTCTGAAATCTAATGAAGCCCAGACTTAACTTTATTGACCATCAGTCACACAGCGATGTGTGTGTGTGTGTGTGGTGCATCCGAGTACTCGGCAGACATTCGTCTTTTCTCCTTCCCTCAGCTCCATCTCTGTCTCGGAGGCCGCCACAGTGGATTTTACAGCTTCCCAGAAAACACAGCAGCCATGTCGGCCACAGATGACCCAGCCTTGACCCCTCCTGCACGGAGACTCGACCAGCACGGTCTGCTCTGGTCAATCCACGTGATTTGAGGCTAAACCTGGGTGCCCTGGAAGCTTAGTGCCGTGTTTAGGAGCTGAGCTCCGAGCTCTGCCTGCTGTCCACCAGGTGAGAACTCAGCAGACAGCTCCCTGTAGGTGATGCAGACCCTCCGTGCTTCAATATCCTTCCTGTGGACGGCGTGCTTCCATTTGTGCCTCGCCTCACGGTGCAGTACCACCAGCGATCTGCGGGGGACACGCACGGCCACCCGCACCTCCTCCTGCTGTCCCAGTTCTGATGGGCCCTCTTCAAGGGACATGGTCAGTACGGTGTCTGACAGCATGTTCACAGTGACCAGACGCTCCCCCCACAGCCAGGAGTCGTCTAGATGTGGATCAATGGCCGAGCCTCGCTGGGGATGGTACTCCAAGTTGCACTGTTCCACCGGCTGAAAGTCCAAAAGAAGTGGTTCCTGCAGCATTCGGTGAACCAGCTCTCGGCTTCCTTCAGGCAGTCCACAGAATTTACCCAAACGCACTTTTTGCCGCTTGAAATTGACTTTGGGGCCAAAGTCCTGCAAGAGATGAGCAGAAGTTTTGTCATTTGGTCCCAATCCAAAGGGAGTTCATGAGAAGAGCACACGGGTAGTGACGGGTTGGTTACTCCACCTGCTTCCTCCGTCCAGACTGGGACGGGTTCCAAACGTCCTGGTCCATCTTGTGTATCAGTTCCCTCTCCTCCTCTTCTGATAGGAAGTTTTCCCAAATAGCCACTCCAGGGAAGGGGAAGGATGCCGGCTCACCACTTTCCCGTACAGCCAACTTCAGCACAGGATCATACCAGAAATGGTGGAAAACCTTGGCAAACAGAAACATGTGTTAAAGTCAGCGGACACAGATTATGTCCTGCCGGAGGACAGAGACGTGCACTAGAGTCCTTCAGTCATCTGCTTTCTGCTGCCAAGCTCTTGGCTGTTCAGAGCAGATAGAAGAGCAGATAGAAGAGCAGATAGAAGAGCAGATATTCCTTCATTAGTCCCACAGGGAGAAGTGACGGTGTGGAAAGCAGAGTTGGAGAGGCGTCAAATCTAGAACCTAATCTGTAACCTCCATTTAAACAAGTGAGAGATATGAACACTATATACAGTATGGACAGAATAAGTACACTCGTTTTAATGAACTGGTATGTTAACTGGTTGATGTTGTTCATGTGTTGGGTTTGTTCTGCTGGGGGAGCAGTGCTGGTTATAGAGTCTGACATCTGTGGGAAGGAGAGACCTGTGATGAAACTCCTTCACACACCCTGGATGGAGTCACCTGAAGGAGCTCTCCAGGTCAGCAGCTAGCCTATTGATTAGGAACGTCCTCCATTCCGAGGGGATTTAAAGACAAGCAGACAGACTGAATAAAGGTGTTCTCCAGCACTACGATGAGGACAACTTGCTAACTGACTTGTTCAGCCCACTGGACATCCAGCCTTCCAGTCATTTCTCTTAATGGTCGCTGCAAACGACACAAGTTCTGACTGGTTGATTTGTGTCTCTACAGAAAAGTTCATCTGTGTTTAGAGATCCCCTCCGCCCTGTCCTGAGGTGGGGACAGACAGAACAGCTCCTCCCCACATATGCCCTTTGCATAAAGCAAACACAGACAGACAAAAGGCACCATGTGACATATCTGCTCTCAGGGACACTGTGCTGCTGGATCTGAATCAGCTCTCCGGGACATCTTCCTCGTGAGCTCGATCCCCCTCGACACGGGGATCTGAAAGCTGCAGAAGGTCTGCGTTGCTATTGTGTCCTTACTGCTGAAGTCGTGGTTCATGATCTCAGCTGGGGTCACAGGGCATGGCTTCACTCTGCCAGCATCCTTCAAGGCCGAGCTGAGATCCATGTGATCTCTGACAAGAGGCCTCAGCCGGTTCCCACCATCAGGGACTGATCTCCAGGTCACCTCCACCACTCGGTTACCTCACAAGCCAAACGTGCTGCTGCAAAGCTGCTCACACACACACGGCTGCATGTCTGCCTGTGAGCCTGCCGGGCCACAGGCTGCTCTGAGGCCCGGCAGTCTACTGCCATCTGCTGGGTCGTCCTTAAGGGTCCAGGAGAGGCCACAGAGACTCAGGGACCCCACACTCTCAGGAGCGAGTCAACACATGCTGTGGACGTGCGCCCCCTGTCGTCAGACAGCAGACAGTACAGCTGCTGCAGCCCCCAGACACCCCCCACGATGTGCCCAGCTCTGCAGGAACAGAAGAGCCCTGATCCACATGTCATAGACACACGTGTTCTGTCTGGAGCCGTCCACAGAGGACCCACCGGTCACAGGGGACCCACCGGTCAGAGGGGACCCACCGGTCAGAGGGGACCCACCGGTCAGAGGGGACCCACCGGTCACAGGAGACCCACCGGTCACAGGTGACCCACCGGTCAGAGGGGACCCACCGGTCACAGGGGACCCACCGGTCAGAGGGGACCCACCGGTCACAGGGGACCCACCGGTCACAGGTGACCCACCGGTCAGAGGGGACCCACCGGTCACAGGGGACCCACCGGTCAGAGGGGACCCACCGGTCACAGGTGACCCACCGGTCACAGAGGACCCACCGGTCACAGGGGACCAACCTTTCCCGTGGACATCAGAACAGTGTGGACTTGTCAGGCCTGGGGGAGGAGCCTATTCCTTGTCGTGGGTCTCTCTAAACCAACACGTCAGACAAGTTGGACAGAAATCATCAAACTAAGAGAAACTTGATCCACGATTCTACAAAACCTCGACTCCACACAACGACCGAGCCCACGTCCCGCTATGTGATGGTTCTGACTTCATCCCAACAAGACGAACCAACGAGAACTGCTACCTCAGAATAAGCCTCGGTATCGAACTTACGAATCGGCTACCCATCTCCCCTGGGCAGGCCAGGACACGGTCAGAACGTGTTTGGACGGAAGATGGAGTCCGTCTGAGCCCCGCAACAAACCCTGAGACTGCCCCTCGGGAGGGGCAACTACACACGGGTCCCCCCTCAGGAGGGCAACTACACACGGGTCCCCCCTCAGGAGGGGCAACTACACATGGGTCCCCCCTCAGGAGGGGCAACTACACACGGGTCCCCCCTCCTCCCCATCTGGCCACAGGGCTGCACAGGGGTCAGCGTACCTCCTGTCCGGTGGCCGCCGGCCGCCTTCTCCCCCAGTGCTCCTCACACAGGAGACATGTGCGGACTCCTTTGCAGCCACAGTCAGGGGAGTCGGTCATCATCAGACGAGATCAGCAGCCATGGGAGGGTCAGGAAGTGGCCACAGCTGGGATTTAAGCGTCCCGTCCTCTGGTCTCAGGAGCAACTGGCCTGTCGACGGTCCGTCACCGTCCGATACTCTCCCTCACTTTCTCCCCGCAGCCAGCAGTGACGTCAGGACGTGACCCGGATGTTGTTGATTTTCACCGTGATACATGCACGAGCTGTCGGCAAGGACCCGCGACGGGAAAATTCGAGTTCCTCCGTCAGTGTGGCGCATGCGCAGAGACGTGTCGCCTTAAATAGAGTATTTAATGGAACATAGGACTATAGCAATGGACTATAGGTTGCATTAAATAGACTAATACATTGAACAATGGACTATTTAATGTGTTGCTTTAAAAATCAAACAGTCCAGGTTCAACACTGATTCAATGTTGGCCTTTCAATCATTAAATTCACACAACACGACGTTTATTCAGTGCTGATCCACCATCAGTCTACAGCTTTAACCAAAAATCAACATTTATGACCAAAATGAACGTTGAATTAATATCTTTTAGTATCTGGAATCAGATGTTGTTCTTCCCGAACGCTCAACTCTTTAAAATAAATGAAACTATGACAGATTATAATAGATTATATTATATATTCCAGGTGAAAATTACTTCAAGCTCAACATAAATTGACGCTAAATCGGGGCAAAGTACCTGTACGTTCTGTGTACCAGCACCAGTACCAGTACCATGTACCAGTACCAGCACAGTGTAGATCAGCTTGGCTGGTTGCTACGGAGACGCTGAGGGACATCTAGGTTTGAGTGGATTTTGGCGTTTGGACCCCAGGCCTCACACAGATGTGATCTCAGGGAGCATCTTTTGACCATGTTGTTGTCTGGTTGTATTTCATTGAAAACTTGCAAACAACAGTCAATAAGATACGAATCAAGACAAAACAGAGTAATGACAAAGAAAGAGAGGAGGACTTTTATATCATACTTACTTACACACATACTTATAGAGTCTGAGGTGAACAACCAGATAATAATAATAGACCTATAGTTTATTGGATTGCCTGCTTTTGGATGGTAAGGTGATACAGTGTTCAGCACTGTGGCTTCACAGTAAGAGGGTCCTGGGTTTGAATCCCAGCCCAGGGGCTGGGATCCTTTCTGTGTGGATTTGCTTGTTCTCCCCACGTCTGTGTGGGTTCCTCCGAGTGCTCCGGTTTCCCCGCAATTTCCCCCAGCGGGACTAATAAAGGAATATCTTATCTTATCTTATCTTCCTCCCACAATCACAAAGACAAGCATTTGAGGGTTCAAAGTTCAAGATGTTTATTGAAACCCAGTTGGACGAGTACAATGGTTGTGAAGTTCTGAGGCTGAGAGACTGTTACAGCAGCACGAGATAAAGATGAAATATAGTCAAATGAAGATCTATACTAAGAGGTGTGTGTACATACACACGTGTATAAAACAAGAGGTATATCAGAATCAGACATGAGATAAGTAAAGGCAAGACTATAAATCTATCAACCCATCAGGTATAAAAGACCTGTGTGGAGGCCAAGGGCTGAGACTGACCAGGTATTTGCACCATAATGGTATTGGCCATGGCTCATAATAAGGATCAAATTCAGTTTATTGGGTTTTCTCACACACATGGAATTTGACTTCAGTTCCGTGGCTCTCGGGTACTTCAGAGAAGAGTCTGTCCCTGCCCTGTTTGGTGGCCATTCCAAACAGACAGTGATGGGAGTGCAGAGACTGGATCACAGAAACCAGACAGACTTTAGCAGACCATGCTGTCTTGGTAGAGTGTGTGAATTCGTTTAATTCTCTTAACAGTATTTTTCCACGTACATGATCAACTTCCTTCTACTTACTTTACCAGTGGATTACCAGCGACTGTGCCCCCGGTAGTCTTATTTCTGTTTTTGCCTGTTAATGAGCCCCCGTCATACAGATGGTGTTCATTATATAGGAATAATAAGAGCTGGGTTAATTCCAGGCGTCAGTTTTAACCTTCAGCCTGGGAGGCTGCAGTAGCTCAGTGGTAGTGCTTCAGGAACTGACCAGCCGGGGGCTGTGGCCTCAAATCCACAGCAGGGCATCAGGAAGGGAATCTGGCCTCAATCCCCCACGTCCATGTCCACCCCCACAACACAGGGACTGATCATGACAGAGATGGGCATTGTGGACACAGTCTTGAATGAGATAAATGTGAATGTGTTATCGTACATTGCAATAGGGACTGTTGAGATCTACTGCTGGAGAGGGGGCATCATTTGAAAGGACAGTTTTATTCAGAGACGTCTCGTCTCTCATCCAGGACACATCTTCAGTCTGATCCGACTGCAGCATCCCGACCCTCATAGACAACACAGTTGTATAACAACCAAAACCAACAATGGACTCGTATGCAAGTTGACCATTGGCATTCAGTGGCAATATTCGTCTGGTGACTTCACCTGGTGTATTTCCAATCTCAGCCTACACCAATATGCTCTGGAGATAGTTCTTATTGTTCTTCTTCATGCTGTTGTTTTTCTCATGGCATGGAAACCTTTGGATGTGTGAGCCTTTCTCTGTACATGGCTCTGTCCAGAGCTATCAGCAGACAGCAGCCTGAAGCTTCAGCTCACACAAGTTGACCTGGCTTCACTCTGGATACTGGCTGCCAGTCAATATCCCCTCTGTCAAACTGTGCAGTCAAATCTTTGTTGCCTTTCACCGGCTGTGTCTGTGAGTCAGGGTTTTCCATAGTGACGGTCACAAAATCAAAAGGCAACATGTCTGCACGTCAGCCTCTCACCCATCCCATCATGACTTGATCTACTTATTTCCCAGAAGTAAGCCCACGTGTCTCACTGAGCAGAACACTTATTTTGGTCATTACAGCTGACAGGGTCATGACACGTATTTACAGCTCAGCTTATTTTCCTCCTTTGCCTGGATGTTTTTGCCATTTATTAAGGGAAGATGGCTTAAATGTTTTAACACTCAAAAGTGGTCATAAAGTCAAAAGAGGTTTGGAACCTCTGAGGGCTCTAATGGCTGCCTTTGTTACTGTTACATGATTAGCGTGCAGTCAACAATGCAACCTAGTCAAAAGTTGAAGTCTGAAGAGAGAAAAGCCCATATGAATCCATCTTTCTACACCCTTTAACCCCCCTCTAGGCTGTACATGCTCTAAGGCATGGAATACAATGGAGGGTTTACATTTCCATCCCCTATTCCTTACCTCCACGTTGACCTTGATAGAACAGATAGAGGCCTTTCTGTCATCAATCCAAGCTGGTTTCTGCAGCTTTCAGATGCTTTGACAATACTATTGCACTGCTAGCTGTCCAATACAGTAGTGCAATGAAGTCAGAGCACCTGCCAACAGCACAGGATCTCAAACTTAAAGGCCTCTCCTTGGTTTTGAACCATTTCTGGCTAGTATCCTTTTAATTCCACAGCTTTTCCCTTGTGCCACCATTGGATCATTCTGAAAATGGGTAATTCATCATATTTCCAAGTTCCAATATTGCAAATCCATTCTGATAAGTACACTGAAAATGTAGCCGATAGCAAACGTTTTCCCTTTCAAAATAGATACTTCCAAAAAAACACATTTCCATTGAGGCTGGACCCGATATTCAACTGTTCAAATTTCTTCACTGAGTAGGTTTTCACTTTTCAATTTTGGGGTGCAGACTTTCAAGTTTTTTTATTTGTTTACTGGTGGTTAGTTGTTTTTGTTTGCTAAATGTAGAATATCAATAAAGGCTTAATACATAAAGGTTTTGCCAGTATATTCAAATGTGAGAATATCCCATCTAAGCTTGGGCACCTGTCTTCCCTCTCACTCAGCAATGAACATCCCCCCTCAGGTTACCTTGAAGAGAGGACAAAATGCCCCAGACCTCAACTGTGCTGCTTTAAACACACTGGATAGATGGTGCAGCAGGCCATCCCACCCATCTTTTAGCTGGTATTATGCTATTATCATTGAGAAAATATTGTTCTCACCCACTGAAGTTTCCTCACTAGTAAATGACTGTCATTTACAGCCATTTTGCAGGGCAGCATAACTCAGGAGGTAGGGCAGTCATTGGCTCCTCTTAGAGGGGATCCAGAGCAGATACTGGAGTGGACAAATGTCCAACTCTCATGTCACCTTCAGATCCAGAGGTGCATCTATCCTGATAAACAACAGAGGATTATTTTAATGTCACAGTTAGTAGCCAAACTCTGGGGGTGGACTCAAATGGAGTATTAAGGCCACATACTATCCCATTTGTTCCCAAAATGGTGTATGTGTGTGTGTGCTCGCATACATGCATTCACTCATACACACACATCTCAATTACAAGTAAGCATGTCCTCTTTTCTATCCCAACTACCTGACCCGGACTAGCAGATTATAGGAAAAGGAAGTAAAGCCACTTTATGTGGTCATCAGTCTTACATTGAAATGTGTTCTCCATATTTGACCCATCCTATATTAAAGGAGCAGTGGGCAGCAGAGACCTTCAAACTACTAGATGACCACCTGCTCTACCTCCTGAGCCATGCCCGATTGACTTTGAACCGAGTTCTTCCCTAGAGCTTCAAACAAGCCACTCGCAACCTCTCACCGTGTTGGCCAAAGTAAGACACACACTTCTAAGTCTTCAGACTCCTGACACGGCGTAAATAATCCCTCCCTTCTCTCTACTGAGCACAACTCGTGTTTCAGGATGGAGTGTTTCCCTATTGATCGCAGGCTTCCTCCAGGGGTCCTGTAGTGATGATTCTGTTGCATCATACCCCTCTTGTTTTAAACGCTTAGTAACAGACTCATACCTGGAGCTGGAAGGCTTGACGATGGTCTGTTCACCGTATCCCTCAGACCAAAATTACACACATAAAGATGCTCTGCAAAGCAGCTGCCATTTTGCCACCCATGAAGCGGTTAGGGGTTCAGTGTCCCACCCAATGACACTTTGACATGCTTTCTGTAGGACGGAGGATCAAACCTGCAACATTCCGATTGCCAGATAATTCCTCTACCAACTAAACTGAGCCGCCCCATGAGGGTAACTGCAGGACTGTCATCTTGTACACTCTTCATGTCATCTTGGTGGAGATGCCACTGGTGACAGTGTGTTATAAGAGGAAGTCCACTGGGGAGACAGCTTCAAATCTGCCATTACAGACCCTGAATGCTCCACAAACCTCTATCTGGTACCTTTACCACCACTGCATAGATCTTTTAATTATTTTTGACCTTTCCTGGAGTGGCATGTGTCCCATGGCCCAGGTTACATCCTGTCTCATACTTCAAGGACTCAGTTCTGCACATAGTAGTACATGTGGAGCACTCTCAGACTTTAAACTAAACTAAGCTAAAAACTGACCCTTTCAGCTACCCAACAGCACACAGAGCAGAGGACCACACTGGGGTCATTCTTACAGGTGTACCGTTGAGGGGGGACTCGGTGTTCAACTGTGATTTTCAAACCAAGCCCTGTAGAGGGCCCCCGGTCTGTCCCAGTCTCTCGTCTCACGTCATCATGGGCCCTTCATGCAGTCTGCTGCTAAACGTTCAAATCGAACGTGTCCTGCCCGCAGACCTGCCACACGTTGTGTGATCTGAAGTGATCGTGTCTCACTGAACGAGATGGACGGTGGCAACACGCGTCACCGCGCGTCTTGTCCAAACTGTCCGTCCAGTCC
>OMLC01047525.1:0-10581 GCA_900302585.1 Regalecus glesne | reverse complement strand
AGATTCTCACTGCTGAATCTCCAGTCCAGAGTTGCTCCTCTCTCTCCGTTCCACCTTAATGTGAATGGAGTGTGACCACACCCGCAGATGAGTCGGAAAGGAATTCAATCATCTAACTGTCATTTACGATTTTCACCCCATCCCCAAAAACACTGGTTAGAGATCTGACACCTACTCATTATCTGTCTTTTTCCACGGTGCACTACCTATCCACCCAGCCGTCTGTCCATCCTGTAATTGTCTGTTGTGGTCTCATCCACCCACTCTTTCCATTTGTGGACTGTTTTCTTCACCACGAATCTCATCGGTGGGCCGCTGGCCAAGCAGGGAGGATCATGCGTACATGTATGTCAATTTCCCTGACAGTTCACGGCGAGACTAAAATCATAGGGACCTCTACCGAGGTAATTATCCCTACAGGGCTTCCCTCCATGCCAGACTCAGGGCTCACTCTAGTGAAGGGCCTGGACTTAGACTGTACAGAGGCCTCTTATCAAGATGTGCTGCATAAGAGCAGAGGTCCATTTTGACATGTCACGATTAGTCCCCACGTTGTGGGGTTGGACACAGACTTAGATGGAGGGAGTAAGGCCAGATGCCCTTCCTGATGCCCTGCGGTAGATTTGAACCCACAACATCTGGCTCATCGGTTCCCGAGGCACGCGTAAGACAGACACTCATATTTGATGCCAAATGGTGCAAATATCCTCCTCGAAATCGACACTCAGTCGCCAAAGAGGCTGAACTGTGAATGAGTTTTCACACTATTTCACTGTGTGTGTGTGTGTGTGTGTGTGTGTGTGTGTGTGTGTGTGTGTGTGTGTGTGTGTGTGTGACATTTCAGTGCTTTGCTGTTTACTGGATCCTGGCCGCTCCACTGGAGAGTCACAGTAGTGACGGTCGAGACACACAAACCTGAGAGGACTGCCATGCGTACCACGGGCAGGTGACACATGGCTGAAAAGGTCATCCTTCACAAACAGCTAGCTGTGGTCCCAGGATGCCAGGTCTTCAATCCCCCACCCCCAGTCTCCTGGTTAGGTGACATTACAGATTCAGGCAGGGTTGTGTCTGTGTGGTTCAACATAGTCTGTGGTGCAATAGCATGAAGGCTGAGATGACAGGCTTGCTGTGAGCAGTGACAGTAGAGAGGCTGTGGCGTCTTCAGTTTCTAGCACTAGGGAAGCCAGACTAATGGGCAGACTACAGTGTTGTTAAGGACAGTTAACAATGGATGGAGGGAGGTGTCAGTCTGAGGGAGGTAGCCAGAGGAGCTTCTATCACAAGGACCTGGTGAAAGCCCTTAAACACGTTGCTTTAATAACTCCTTTATTCCCCATGCTCAGTGAATGTGAGGGACACAATGTAAAGTGCATTGATAGAGTGGTTGCTAGATAAGAGAAGTGCTACATTGAACAGATCCATTCACCATTTGCACTGCTTCATACCATTACTCCTGCATTACTCCCCCACTTCTGCTGAATATGGAGCTGCTAGGCTAGAGGAGAAGAGGAAGACCCAAGAGGAGGTTTATGATGTGGTGAGGGAGGACATGCAGGTGTCTGGTGTGACAGAGGAAGATGTAGAGGACAGGAAGAGATGGAGATGATGATCTGCTGTGGTGACCCCTGATGGGAGAGGCTGAGAGTAGTAGTAGTAGTAGTAGGGTAATAGTATTATTACTAGTAGTAGCAGAAGTAGTAATAGTATTACTACTAGTAGTAGTAGTAGTATGGATGCAGAGATAATGGTCACAATGTTATCTTTTCCAAATTTGATAATTGCTTTGGAATGTAGACTTGAGATGATGGACACCATGTTACAAATCCAGATGCTAATCCCCTCCTTAAAAGCTGATGCCTCTGCCACTGCTACCCTGAAGAAGGATGAGGGTGTTGTCATGGAGACGGAGACAACAATTAACACAGCTCTGACATCCTTCCTCCAAAAGGCTACTCTTAAATACGGTAACTTTCTGCCATCTCTCACTTCTACATGACAACATGACATTGACAACATCCTTACTGAGAGAATGCGGCCTTTCACTAACTCACCTTTTCTATGACCTTTTCATTTATTCTTTTCAAAATTCATTCTTTGCTTATGTGTTGGGTGCCCCCACCTCTTTACAGATGGTGACAAGTTTGAGGTCCAGTTAGATTCTGGTCTGAATTCAGAGATTCAGAGGATGATCCCTAATATGAAGAACTACCACAGGTACCTCCAGCAGGCCATTGATGACATGCTAGACCAGAAGGTGGCCAAGACTGACATGAAATTACGCCACATTGTCACTAAAGGCCTCGAGGTACAACTTCATTTAGATTTGCAGGTGTAACATGATCAGTCATTCCTGTAGATTCAAGGATCCATTATTTTTCTGAAGGCAGGAACGATTTGGCTGGACAAGCTGGCTGCAGGCCTCCCCTTTGTTGTGAACATGAAAAGCAAGAGAAGCATCTCAGATCTTGCTTTGCCATCCCTGCCTGAGAAACTCTTCCTGCAGTCGTAAGTGCCTGATAACATTTATGTTTCAGATTCACAGAACAGCATCATAATGTTAGAGATTTGCTTGCATACACTAACTCAGTAAATGAACTGCCATGTTTGCTGGAATCAAATTCAAGTCTGTACAGGAGTAAAAACCCTTTTCTGTTTTACTTCTTGACAATTTGTTAAGACAATTCTCAATGTAAAGATTCTAGCTTGGATGACTTGACACATGTGATTCTTCCTCTTAACAGTGTCAACTTGTTCAGATACCAGTTTAACAAGGACAAGATGACCATCTCACTTCCTCTTCCCTTGGGTGGCAAGGCCACGGATGAGCTGAACATTCCAACCACTCTGTCCATGCCACAGATTCATCTCCCAATCATAGGACTGCACCTTCCTGCCAAAGACTATCCAGTGCCATCCTTCACCATACCCGAGTCCGTAGACTTAACTGTTCCCCTCTTAGGTCTCGCTGAAGCATCCACCAAGATCAGCACAAACTTCTATAACTGGGAAAGCTCCATCGCTGGGGGTAACATCACCACAGATGTGCCCAGCTATGTTCTGCAATATAAAGTGATGGGCCAATCACCTGTCAACCTGCTGTCATACAAACTTGAAGGTAAAGAGACCTTTAGACTTGACAAGGGCTGTATAGGGACAAGTCCGGTTATCATTTGAAACGACACGATAGTTGAAGCAGTTTTCTCACTATGTGAATGCTAACATGAGAATATAGGGCCGATATCGGTTAACGACAGTCTCATTTCTCTGAAGAATGTGAATCTAGATTCTGCATAGCTGGTTGGTAAGAGGCAACTTAAAATCTCAGTCAAGGTGGAAGTTTCTCATTTTGCCATCACAGATTTTGACTAGGGTATTTATCCTGATTATCTGTTTAAAGGAACCGGGATGACTTCAGGAAGAGTGGAGGACAACCTCAAATATCTTGTGAATGGGTCCTTTAGCCATAGCCTCCTTGATGCAAGTTTCAGTGTCTCAGAGGCCTTGAGCATGGCAGACAAACTAAATGCAAGAGCAACCTACAGAGTGGAAGCATCAAGTCCCATAGGCCTACACACCTCTCTCTATTACTCTGCCACTTCAGCCTCTAGCTCAGAGGAAGCAACAGGAGATGGGACCTTGAATGGATCAGTCAAACTGGGCTCACTGCACACCAATGGTAGTTACAGCCATAGCTACACTCTGCACCCTACTGCAAAGACCGGACGTGGAGAGTCTCATCTGGATATCGACTCACCCTTCATCCAAGCTCACACCACCATCCATGGAGTCTACGCCAATGCAGAGCTGAATGTTGTGTCCACAACCAACACACACAGCCAAGCAGTCAAGCATGTCGGGGAACTGAAGTTTAAGGATGCCCAGCTGACTTTGGAGAGCAATGCTGTCGCCACAGCCATGGGAAAATCCTTCAAAACTAGAGCTGCGCTTGGCCTGTCCAGTCACAGGGCCAGTCTCAAGATGGAGACACAAGCAGATGATGCCAAACATCGGGCCTACTCCCTCATAGCCGGGTCCCTGAGTTTGGAAGGGCTGGAATTCAGCTCTGAAGGTTCACTTGCCTTTGCTGCTGGACACGGGCTGCACAAGGCTACGGTGACAGTTGGTGAAGATGGTTTGACCACCAGCGGTACAAACAGCCTCCTGTGTAGCCCTGTGACCATTGAACATGTCTACAGTGGTGCCCTAGACAGCAGAGGAGCGTCTGTTTCCTCCAAGTGCAAAGCGACGACTGAGGCAAGTAGAGGAGAGCTGAGCGTTGAGGGTGGAGTCACGGCGTCGGAGGCACATTTGAGCAGTTATCTGAAAGGCTACGCACATGATGCTGCCACAAGGAGCACCATGAGTGTTGTGATGAGCCGCAGAGCTCTGACCCTCTCCAGCCACTTGATGGGCTCACTGAAGCAGATGAGAAGTGACAGCAGCCACTCTCTGACCCTCACTTTATGGACTCTGGCCCTACGCTCCAAGACCGACAACGTGGTGTGTGAAGATGTTCACTACCGACATGACATCAAGGTTAGAGCCAGGCCGTTTGTGGCCTCTCTGGATGTGATGAACGACTGGAGGGTCTACGACATGGGCTTGAACAACAAGGCCCACATGGAAGTTGAACCGGTTAAGATGAGCCTGACTGGAAGTGTGAGGGGAAACCAGGGAGAAGACAAGGAGATAAGACACACCTACACTGTCAGCTACGCTGACATGTCTGGTGCTGTGAAATATAACACATCTGGACTCACAGCAGACGCCCAGTTCAGTCACAACTGTCAATTAGAATTTGCCGGACTGTCCTCCAGGTCAATTTGTGAAGGGCGAATCACTTCGGACGTTTTCCGTTTCGACGGCGTGGTTGGCATGGCAGCAGTGCCTCTCAGCCTCACAGCTCACAGCCGTGTGAAGGCTGCTGGAGACGTCTCTCTGGGCGGGAAGCACACTGGACAGCTTTACAGCACGTCACTGGTTCAAGTGGAGCCCCTGGCTCTTGCATACTCACAAGATTTCTGGGCATCAACGTCACATATGCTGGAAGGCGGGGAATCCTCCACTCATGTCGACAACAGATTGTCTGCTTTACTGACACCCGGTGAACAGGCTTGGACCTTGAAGACAGCATCCAAGGTGAACGGCCATGCATACAGCCAAAACTTCAGCGCCTACAATAACCCAGAGAGGGCCGGCGTGGAGTTCTCTGGAGTGGTGTCCACAAATCAGCTCAACCCATTCAGCACCATCAGAGGGAAGAGATCAGAGCCAGAGAATGGAGTCTACAGGGTGGCGGGCTTCCTCCAGTACGACAAGGCCAGCCACTGCCACGTTATCCAGATGCCTTTCTTCCACAGCCTGCCTGTTGCATTCCAACAGCTCAAGGACGCCCTTGTGGAAACTCTTGAGGCTCTAAAACAATTCTTTATTGGCCTAGATATCCGTGAGGCAGTGAAGGGATTTCAAGCTAAGCTGGAGGAACTTCCACAGCAAGTGCAGAACTTCATGACACAGATGGAGCTGGACAGCAAAGTGGAGGAGATCAAGGAGAAAGTTTCTTATCTGATAAATGAGTTTTCAGTGACAATGGATGACTTGGAGCATGTGATGGGGGAGCTGAAAGTGACCCTGGAAAACACACTGATGATCACAGCAGCCACAGTAAGAGACCTGATCCTTGCCGTCAGACACTATCTTGCAGACGGAGACGTCTCCAAAGCCTTCTCCTATTGGTTCTCACAGATTGGAAACACACTCAAGGTGTGGGATGAAAAGTTTGAAATGAGGAAGTCACTCGTCAAAGTGATCAATGCCACTGAGAAGGCCATCAGACAGCTTGATCTGCAGAGGCTTGCAGGAAGCAATGCATCGTGGGTGAGAGATGCTGATTCTGAGCATAGCAGCCTTGGAGAAGTCAAAGAAAAACTGGCAACATTTAAACAGGCTGTGGAGAGCTTTGATTTCTGGCTTTTATTCCAAGACCTGAGGGATTCCGTTGTCCCCAGGGACCTGCATACGTTTGTGGAGCAGCTTTCATACAGAATACCCACCTCGGAGATAGAGGGAGTGATGGAATCTGCTAACGATGTCATTGTCAACTGGATCGAAGAGTATGAAATAGCCAACAAACTGAATGCTGTATACTTCTACGTCAGGGATGTGCTTGTAAAATACGAGCTGGATAAGAGACTGAGCCAGTTATTAGATTTGGCTCTGGTGCTCATGGAGGAATTCAAAATCGAGGAGACTTTGCAGTCACTGGTTGATCATTTAAAAGCTGTTAACTTCGAGTATGTCTTTGGTCACATGATGCAGCTTCTGGATCGAGTGACGAGGCAGCTGAAAGCAACCGACTTCAAGCAGAGCATCGATGAGCTCAATGCCAGCATCTCCTCACTGATCAGGTCACTGAGGGAATTTGAGTACAGTGCTTTTGTCGACCAGGCTAATAAGAGAATTGTTGAGCTAACGAATGATGTAAATGAGCAGATTAAAACATATGAGGTGGTACAAAAAGTGGAGGCCATTAGGACATTTCTCCGAGAGATCCAAGCCTCCGTCTTCAAACACGTCAAGAGGCTCAAAGCAACAAAGGTGGCTGATGTGGTGAAGAAGTTTCATGACATGATGGACTCGGCAGCCTACAGGGATATCAAAATGAAAATGCGTGATGTCCTCACAGACATGAGGGAAAGAGTCCTCAGCATGGACATCAGAGAGGAAATGTACCTGTATCTGCAGAGGGCCAGTGAGTTCTACGACAACATGATTGCCTACGTCTCTCCTCTGTTGAGCCGATTGTTCCAAGGGATCCATAAAGTGGTCAGAGATCACGAGACTGTCAGCCAGATGAAGCAAGCTGCAGCTGCCGTTCTGGAAGCATTAAAGTCTGCTAGGGTAGAGACTCCCTCCTTCATCGTGCCTCTGACTGACCTCGTCATCCCCACGTTTACCATCAGCCTGAACAAACTGTGGCAGCTCCGTATCCCAGCTCAAATTTCCCTTCCTGAATTCACCATCCTGAGCTCCTTCACAATCCCGGCCTTCACTATAGACTTCGAGGAAATCAAGGCCAGGATAGTTGCAGCCATAGACCAAGTCAGAGAGCTGGAGATCCCGGTGCCTGAGCCTGAGGACATCTTCGGAAGCCTAAAGATTTTATACTTATTTGAACTGCCAGATTTGACCCTTCCAGAGATAACCTTGTCTGAAATAAAATTTCCTGCCATCAAGATCCCTCACCTGAATGTCGAGGACAACGAGGTCCCGAAGCTTGCCATGCCAGAGACCAGGATGCCCGAGGTCCTCAGTGAAGTGTGTGTTCCAGTGTTCGGGAGGCTGCATGGTGAGTTCAGCCTGAACTCCCCATATTATTCTCTGATGGCAGCAGGAGCCATCCAGAACTCAACAGCTGTCCTGACCAGCCCACAGCTGACGGCTACCTTCACCTCCCAGCTGACGTCCAGCACTGGGGTCCCCATCGCCTCCTTAAGTGCACTCTGTCGGGTGGAAGCTCCCAGAATGAAGGAGTTGCTTTTCACTGAGACTGTGAAAGCCACTCATGGAACATCCTCCATTGACCAGGAGGCATCCCTGAGGATCACTGGTCCCTCTGCTGAGGCTGTGGACAAGAGCCCTGCTAAGGACACAAGGCCAGTGTACACAGCTGCTCTGGTCACTCATCTGGCACTTAGACTCAAAAGTGGAACGTCTGAATCTGTAGACTCCACCTACAGCCATGATGGGAACACTCCAGCAGGAGAAACTTCGACTGAAGCGACGATGGCGCAAAATGTAGCCGTCAAAATGGGAAGTGATGGAATCTCGGTATCTGCTGAGACTAATGTGAATGGTAAGTGGTCCATTCAAGACCACTCTGATGAAGGCACACACAAAAGCCTTGTAGAAGTCACCATCACTTCGGACTCTGCCAGGCTGACGTTTGATGGAGAAACCATTGGCACGGGCCTGGCAGTGAAGCAGACCGTGAGGGCCCAGGCACTTCCTTTAGGCCACGTCACTGTCAAAGTGAGAACTGAGGCCAAGGCTCCGTTTGTGAAAAGTAGTGTCCTGGTGTTGAATGGAGAGGCTCGTTTGTGGGATTTAGAAATGGTGCTGCGGTCCTCCCATGATGCCGAGCTCGTGGGGAGAGTGAGCGCATCCGTTCATAACACTTTCAACGTCTTGGCCCATCCGTTTGAGATTGTGGTGGATTGTAAGAATAAAGCAAACTCAAAGATTAGTTTCCCCCTGGAACTCACTGGCAAGGTGGACCTACAGCAGGACCTCAGCTTGACCTTCAGCCCCGTGCAGCACCACGCCCGCTGGGCTGCCCTGGGCCGATTCAACCAGTACAGGTACAGCCACAATCTGACCATGGACCACAGTGACACGGGCATGCTTCTTCACACAGCAGCCAATGGAGAGGCCAATCTGGAGTTTCTGACAGTCCCCCTCACTCTCCCGGAGATACGCGTCCCGTACCTGGAGCTGAAAACCTCTGAGGTCACAGGCCTGTCCCTTTGGGAGCACGGGGGTTTGAAAGCCCTGCTCACTACCCCTCAACAGTCGTTTGACTTGAACCTAAAGCTTCAGTATGACAAGAACCCAGACACGCACAGCTTTGGCTTGGACCTTGGACCTGTCTCCCAGGTAATGAAGGATCATTTGGACATCCTGTGGACACTAGCGGAGCACCACAGAGCCCGTGGGGCTGCCCTGTGGAGACACCCCGACAGCCAAGCAGAGCTGCAGCATGAGAAGGACCCTCCGGCCCAGCCCCCCACAGGCCTCTCTGCCCCAGCATACAGAGCACCGCCAGATGTGGGTTCTCCTGTGAGGTCCTCACTTGGAGTGCCTGTCATCCATGTTCCAGAGGCACCAAGTGAACTGACCCTGGCCCCTGTAAGACTGCCTGTGATCCAGAACCACATCCTCATCCCGGCCATGGGGAATCTGACATGGGAATTCTCCTACCAGTCTGCTGTGGTCACGCTGAGGGCTGAGGCTGGCCTCTACAACCACTCTGACATTGTTGCTCGATTTGGAGCTTCTTCGATATCCGGGTTTCAAATTCTGAATGGTGAAGTTGATGCTACTGCCAGCTTGGCAAAGGAAAGGGAAGTCACACTGGCCACCACTGTGTCTCTGGACCACAGGCATGTGGCCGCACACCATCACTCTGTGGTCACCGTCTCCAGGAGAAGCTTGGACATCTCTGTGCTCAATATGGCCAATATCAGCTTCCCCTTTGTCGATGTCCAACTGAATCAGGAACTCCTTACAAATACAAGAGCTAAACCAAAGGTAGCCAACAAGATGAAAATGAAGTACATCTTTAATATTCCACTGACGGAGTCTGTTGGCACAGGAACCCTCAGTCACAGTCTGGCACTGGAGGCACTGACACCGATAGAAAGTCCTGAAATTGCCCTACATATGCCTTCGTCTGTGTTTATCCCAGCATTTGGCACTCTTTCTTTTAAAGTTCTCTCCCCAATCCAGAATGTGACTTCTGGTCATGTGGAAACAAAGGATTCCAGCCTCGTGACCTCAGTGAGGTCTATCTGCACATTGACAATGATGTTTCTGGAGTACAGCCTGAAAGGTGCGGCCAACCTCAATCACAACAGTAATAATGAATGGTATCAATGATAATTATAGATAGTTGTAGTTAATGAGTGCATGTGCACAGTGCATGGGTTGTCTTCATGAGTGAATGAATGGTGCCTCATTTAATCAATGGATAGGAGTTCCTAGGGGAAATGTTACAATCTGCCTCGTGCTTCTACAGCCACAGCAACCTTTGGATTGGATGATGGAGAAATCAGCGTTCATGGAAAAGGCAACTTGAGTCATAGTGACGTGAATGGTGACAAGCAGCAAGTGTCTGCAGAAAGTTGGAAGTAAGTATAAGATAACCTTCAAACACTTTTACTGTTCTCATGGACCAGGAATTTAGACTCAGCCTGCTAAGGATGATAGAAATATTATGTAAGCCTTGAAGTAAAACTTCTAACACCTACTACTACTATTACTATTACTACTAGTACTACTACTACTATTACTACTACTACTACTACTACTACTACTACTACTACTACTACTACTACTACTACTACTACTACTACTACTACTACTACTACTACTACTACTACTACTACTACTACTACTACTACTACTACTACTACTACTACTACTACTACTACTACTACTACTACTACTACTACTACTACTACTACTACTACTACTACTACTACTACTACTAGTACTACTACTACTACTACTAGTACTACTACTACTACTACTACTACTACTACTACTACTACTACTACTACTACTACTACTACTACTACTACTACTACTACTACTACTACCACTGCTACTACTACTACTACTACTAGATTGGTCAAGTAGGTGATTTTTTTCTAATGTCAAAGTAAAAATATCGCTGAGAATTTTTTGAATGAATTACTAATTAAACTAAATTAAAATTGTCATTTTTAAAAAAATGTGTACCACTTAATACACAAAATCTCAACGATAAAGCCGAAATCTGATTCCCCGGGTCTGCCT
>OMLC01047524.1:7500-10338 GCA_900302585.1 Regalecus glesne | reverse complement strand
TTCGGTGGGGCTCTCACCGTCCATTGGGATGGGGAGCGACTATCTCACGCTATGCGGGCATACATACCGTTAGGACCTCCATGCTCCCCAAGACTGGAAACAACGAATAGGTAGGGTGTTGCTGAATCGTATTATAGCTATTGTCACGAATGCACTGATGAGATTGAGGGTATGGAGTGTTGATAGAGTAAACTCATTGAGGCCACTGTAGGCTATAACAAATAAGAATGAAATGGAAAAAATGCAGAAAAAGGAAATCAACGTCTATCCATTGTCAACGGTTTATCCGAAACCGAGGGAACTGGAGCCCATTTTAGTTCTCATTGGATGAAAGGCGGGGATACACCCTTGAAGGGTCGCCAGCCCATCACAAAGAAGTTGGGGGAACAGTGTCTTGCTCAAGGACACTTTGACATGCTTCTCTGCAGGTGCGGGACTTGAACCTGCAATCTTCCTATTGCCAGAGGACGGCTCCACCCACTGAGCCATGCCACCCCTACTAATCTACTTCTGAACTAGTTATTTTCCTTTCTCTAGGCTAATGATATTTTATACAATCTCATCTTAAATTCATGATATCATAAATATTTCATCAGAGATTCATGTATGACTGATCCGTAATATATTAGCAGACACCGTTTTTTTTTAATGAACCAGACCTGACTTGTCAGGTGTTTAGTGTGTTTTGTGAGAAACTGCCCACTTGAGCAAATTAAGTATGAAGAAATTAGTGTTTTTGGCCACGCAATAATAAAGATCAGTGTGTCATATTTGAGTATGGCAGTTCCCGTTCTCAGAAAACAAAAAACGTTTCAAAGTTTCAAAGACCACATCTTCAAAGTACACGATTACTATGACTGAAGTAAAACAACAGCTGAAGATAAAACAATTTATGATTCATCTTTACATAACGATGAGAGTGGAATGTTGGAACCATTTTCATCAGACGCTCGTACTCTGACCGCCCAGCATGTGATCAGGATCACATCAAGCCGACCGGTTGACACACGATGGTAACCTATATCCTATGACCTCATTATTTACCCAGGTATAGACAACGAAAAGGCTGCCACTTCCTCAATATGTCCTAGTAACAGAACAAAAAAGTATTAATCCAGCATTTCCTTTGAAAGAAAAATGAGCATGTAGAGATTTAATTCTCAATTCGTAAGATCAACTTTTTTTTCTTTTTCGCTTTTAGTAAAGACAACAAAGGAGGGCGTGTATCTGGGAAGGCAGATCGTATTGGTAACCTCCCCTGTTCACAAGTGCAGCCAATCAGCTACTCGTCATGCAAATTTCCTACAGCACCGCACAGTCCATGCCCTGCTGGTGACGTCATTAGCACATATCCCCAGTAGTGTTGTCTGGCTTTGCAGCAAGTCAGACAGTTACAGAAAAGAGCTGAGTGAGCTGAGTCGGGGAGGGGCCCCTTTGAAGGAATATCGGCCAGCGCCGGCATACCAGCAACTCCGGAATACGCTTTCTGCTCCGTCCGCGCAGCAGTTCAAAAACCTGGCCTTGGATACAAGACTAGAGCCCCCTTTTGGAAAGAGGTTAAAAAAGGTGGATTATCTTTTGCACTGATTTTCCGCTGCGAAAGAGGTGGCACTAATTAGCACCACTGGCTTGAGACCGGGTCCAGTGCCCCCTTTTTCCCTCATCACTCTTTCCTAGTACCCTCCTTCCGCGTCCCCCACCCCCCTCTTTTGTCTGATCTCTGATCCTCATACGAGACTGCACGTCGCAAGATGCCTAGCTCGCTTTTCGCCGACATGGAGCGGAACGGGAGCAATCAGGGAGATGCATTGGACGACCAGAGAGCCCTGCAGATCGCCTTGGATCAGCTCTCCCTGCTCGGCTTGGACAACGATGAGAATCCGTTGTACGACAACGAGCCTAGGAAAAAGAGCGTCAACATGACTGAATGTGTTCCCGTGCCCAGTTCAGAGCACGTCGCTGAAATCGTGGGGAGACAAGGTGGGTTTTTCTTGAGGCAATTTCAACTGTCTCATGGCAGTGCTGTGTTGCAGTTTGTGTTCGCAGCTGAGTAGATTGGCTATATTGTCTAACATCTGTTGTGCTGGGCGGTAAGTGGTGCTTGGTTACATATGCGGAACCTATTTCCCCACCCTGCAACATTGCTGCTGCCGTCTCTGCTGCTCCTGCTGCTGTTCACAGCAAAATAATGGGTGGGATATAAAAGGAATCCGCGACTTTTCCAATGCAAAACCAGCCAGGCTACGACTCTGTACAGCAGAATATGTATGGGTCTCTCCCACTTCTTTTCTCAGGTTATATCACTCTTGTCCCACTTATTGGCCTTGATACACCGACGCCAACGATCTCATTCCTACTGCACAGATTCCTTAACTGCTCGCCTTTGTATGACGGGGTGATACGCGTGGCGAACTGGCGTCGGAATACAACTTTATGCACCGGTGTCAAAAAATTAAGCAACGTAGTTCTCCCGTCCTTCTCACTCCCTGAATGAAATAAAACACGTGCTTTTGACTGGTCACCCTGTCCCATGATACGAGTGTTACCTGTGTCGTATACATGGCCAAATCACGGAACCGTCAGTCCGCTCTCTGACGTATGCAATACATGACCTAAAGCACCGCTGTATGTCCCTGATAGTGGAGCATGTGGTTAGAATATATTCACTTCTAAAAAGAGTGGTTTCCTCCCTATTTATGGGCCCATTCTCTGCATGGGGAACACGATAACGATCTAGCTTTGTTGATCTCCAGTGATTTCAATCTCAACATACTTTGAGCTGTTATTGTGTAGAACATGTCCTGACGTTGGCCTTTTCTTCTGTGCCTCAGGTTGCAA
>OMLC01047524.1:0-2500 GCA_900302585.1 Regalecus glesne | reverse complement strand
TGGATACATATGTTTGTGTGTGTGCGTATGGGTATGGAAGTGTATGAGTGAGTCTGTGTGTGCATAATGGATTTTTATCCTTCAGAGAGCACAGTGGTCCCAGCATGTCTGACTCCACATGTTTTTTTATTATCCCAGACAGTGTGTGCGCATCAGCTGAGACATAGCTAGCCAAAGACTGGATCTCCTCATCTTCCTGCATATATTATACTCACTTGATGCATGCTCAATAATCCAGGTAAGGGAATCACAAAATATGGTAACATTTTCAACTATATAAGACGTTTATTCAGAAATGTTTTGTCACTCAACCAGATGAAATCTTCAGTCTGAACTGACAGCAAGCATCCCCACCCTTATAAAAATGGAGTTGCATGCTATATGACAAAAGAAAGAAAGAAATAATTCCCTTATCAGTCCCGCAAGGGGAAATTTGGATTTCTCTGCATTTATGACCCAACCTATTGTATAGGAGCAGTGAGCTGCCAACATATGGCGCTCGGGGAGCAGTTGGGGGTTAAGTGTCTTGCTCAAGGACACCTCGACATGCTGTATGCAGGACCGGGGATCGAACCTGCAACCTTCCGATCGCCAGATGACCGCTCTATCCACTGAGCTATGCTGCCCCAAAGAAAGGATTCCCTTATCAGTCCCGCAAGGGGAAATTTGTTCTCTGCATTTTTGACCCAACCTATTGTATAGGAGCAGTGAGCTGCCACCATATGGCGCTCGGGGAGCAGTTAGGGGTTCAGTGTCTTGCTCAAAGACACCTCGACATGCTGTATGCAGGGCCGGGGATCAAACCTGTGACCTTCTGATTGCCAGACGACCACTCTACCCACTGGGAATGCCGCCCCAAGGATGGATGGATGCGTCGATAGATGGATGGATGGATGGATGGATGCGTGGATAGATGGATGGATGGATGGATGGATGGATGGATGGATGGATGGATGGATGGATGGATGGTATTCAAGCTTTGGTGAAGTGTACGACACCATTCTAAAGCACTGGAGACGAGGCATGGTTGCTTTCATTAGCCTGCTGCTGATGTTGACCAGTTGACCACACTCCTGCCATTTGTTGTAGAGACAGGGTCAGTCCTGAGCATCAGGACTGACAGGGGGGGGGCGTTCTGATTACCTCACCAAGGTTTAAGTGTGTGATTAACATGATCATGTTTCAGGACAGAAAGTCATTATGACAGAGAGGTGCACGTGCACGCTGTCACGTGTACAGCAGCTCACACACCACGTCCGCAGAGCCACAAGTTAGGAAATGAGACTCGAGTGAATTGGCATTTAACACAGTACCGCCAGAGAGGATTCTACATATTGAACACACCCACATGCTGGACCACCACCTTCACAGGCTCCACAACACCGTAAAGGATAATCGGCATCCTTCAGGTCACAAGGAACTGAAGGATCCACAACCATACACAACCATACGTGTGCTAATCCAGAGGCATTGACATAATCCCCAAGGTGCACACAGCCCTACTCCTACACAGCACTGGGCAGGCAGGACAGACGTCCTCCCAGGGTGCACTAGTGGATTTATGAGCCCTCCACCAGAGCAGCTGCCGTCTTCACCTGCCAGTGGGTCAGGGTCAGATGCCACAGTAGGCCTAACTTGGCTAGTATCAGCTTGGTGGGCGGGGCCACAACACGTTGTCCATGTGGGTGTGGTCCCAAACCGCTCTCCTATTTCTGGATTGACTGAACGATGGCTAAGTTCTGCACATCGCTACGTTTTGCTTTGTTGACCGTCAGGAAATCAAGTCAGTTTTAGCGATAGTTGCTTCTTAAACGCAAACTATCGCAGTGTTCCGGCTTGTGTTGCAGTGCAGTGTCGTCCTCCTTTACGAACTGTACGACTCAATTCTACGCTTAGCTGGGACGTTGTATCCGATGTGTTTGTCTGCTGAGAGGGCACAGCGACTGTTTTGGGCGGGGCTGGACACTCAAGGCCCTCCCGTCACACAGACACCGTGTCGGGGTGAAGGAGCTCTGCCGCGTATTGATCAGCTCCAAACACGGCGAGCTCCTTCCCACCGCCATTTCCGCAGAAAGCACACGCCTGTCTTCTTAGCTAGCAGCAGCGTGGAGCCGCAGAGGGAGTGAACTGCACGTTAAAGACGCCTGATGAGACCGCTCTCATTCAAAGACATGAGACGCCGGTTATTTGGCACAGCAGAGCCTGGAGAAGTCTTTAATGGGTGAAAATATGGATTCTGTTCATTCTAACCCAGCGGTATGGATGCTGCAGATCTATGGGAGGGATTATTTACAGCGCCGAGTGATCAGAGGCTGTACTTACCAGCACTCAGACGGACTTGTGGCGTTAGCGGTGTTCATTCACGGACATTCAGATGAACACAAAACTCCCTGCCAGCTCCATGCATTTGTCAACATGAAGCATATGCCTGGGTGATTAAGAGATTGATTTATGGATCGGCTCGGAGCACCGGAGAGGGAGGGGGGGAGGTGGTGGAAGA
>OMLC01047523.1:6213-17280 GCA_900302585.1 Regalecus glesne | reverse complement strand
GGGGGCATGTTTGATGGTTTGGCCCACACGGACAAGTTCATTTGTGCAACACTTTTCCAAAAATCGAAAATATACTACCTTAATAAATCCAGTCTCATTGTTGTGATGGACCCAAAATAGAATTTGGAAGTTGTCAGATAGTCTCTAGTCTATTATCTTCCACCGTCATCCTCTGTGCTCCTCTCCCTTCCCCCTTCCCTCCCTCTCTCCCCCTCTCCTTCCCTCTTCCTCACTTGCCTTTTGTTCCCTCTCATTCCATTGCCTCACTCGGCGGAGCACAGCCGGTCTGAGAGCAGTGCCGTTTGATTGACAGCTGATCTGCAGCTTACTCCCATAGACTGTGCCGTGGACGCAGCACCGGAGCGCACCAACTTCAGCCCGGACAGAGCTTGAGGAGAATAGAGGAGGAGAAAGCTGATGGTCTCTCTCCTCCGTCAGGGGGACTACGTTGTGCTGCATCTTGTCGTTCCATCATGCTTCTGGAGAGTATAAGACTTTGTGGAATTATTTCAAAGATTGCTTTTCTTCTTTTCGGCTCCAGTGGGACAGCTGGAGACGGTGAGTTGGACATTGTGCGCTTTTCTTGCATGGCGACTTTGTGTGATGTAGCGCCAGTGCTGTGTAGTTGTTCTGTGACCAGAGTTCTTCTTCAGTGCACTAAACGCATACCACCAGCAGAACTTGTGCCTGTAGTGTTCCCACAGTGAACTACTGGAAATCACTGCTTATTCGCTGTTTAGTGTATCCGTCTTAAGAGAAGGTGATCATTCTGATCAGTGATGTCGAGGAAACGGCATGGAGAGCTGTTGTGCAGCAGAGCGCATGGTCAGTACAGCTGGTCATTTGACCTAGCCTATTAAGCAGACAAGGGAAGTTTGTATAAAGAATAGAGGGATTTAGATGGATAAGGGGTGAGTCTGTGTGAAAAGGAGGGATCAGGGTTCTGTGTGGATGTTGACTAGATACCTCTGTTGAGCGAGTGTGACCACACAACCACTTTCACTGGAGATTTGAATTAAATGCGAGCAGGTGGTGAGGTCCTGAACAGAGCCACCGCACCTCCTGTGCATCTCCGGGCTTCTCCCGGTTTTACGACAAGCTGTTGAAAAAGACTTCGTTTCATACAGTGAAGCATCACATGTGGAGAGATTCAGATATTAATAAGGGTGATGATGGATGGAAAGGGAGGGAAGGCACGGAGGACATGTGGGTTGATTATTGTGCAAACAGAAATAGTCACATTGCGGTTGTAGAAATTTAAATATTCACTCGGAGAGACAAAATCACTGAGAAAGATCAAATTGAACAGGGCAGCATAGCTCAGTTGGTACACCAGTCATTGGAAGTTTGCAGGTTCTGTCCCAGCAACTGCAGATAAACGTGTCCAAGTGTCCTCTAGCAAGACGCAGTTCCCCTAACTGCCCTGCCCGGTGTTTCCCCACTTTTCACCCAGCGAGCACTGGCTCCAGAAATAGGCTCCAGTTCACCCGTGATCTGACTTGGGATAAGTGGTGTGCCGTGGATGGATGGACGTCATCAGAGGTGTCTGTCCAGCAAAGTGTTGACCATTTCATTTGTCTGCACATGAATAGAGGGGCAGCATGACTTAGGAAGGAGATCAGGTCGTCTGATAATCAGAAGGTCACTGGTTCAATCCCTGACTCCTTCAGAAAGTGTGTTGAAGTCTCCTTGAGCAAAACACTGAACAGCAGGACACTGCAGCCGCCCACCACTCCTATACAACGGGATGGGTTAAATGCAGAAGACACATTTCCTTGTTAGAACACCATGACCAAATAAAGAAGCTTTCCCCTTACTCCCAGCCCCTCAGCTCTACCGTGGCAGTGAGGTGTGAGCGTTAGGGCTCAGAGGGAAGGCCTTAGGAGAATGAGCAATGACCCAACTGGTCAATGAGTTGCTCTTGTAAAGACCATCTGCATGTATTTAAAGGGGCCAGGGGACTTGATGCAGTTTCCATTGCAGGTTTGTGAGAACACAGCAAGGTGACGGACGTTTTTCCGGTGTTAGTTTGCAAAGGACTCTCTGACTGTTGGGTTGCATGTGTGTTCATCCATCCAGTCAGGTCATGGGGTCATACTGGACCCTATCCCAGGGCTCATTGAGCAAAAGATAGGAAACACCCTCGACCCGTCAGCTACTCCATCTCAGGACAGGCATGAGGGATTAAGGCTGGATGTCATTCCTGCTCGTTGGCTCCTGAAGCTCACTCTACCCCCGAGCTTCCGCGGGCCCTGTGCATGAGTGTTGTGTAATATTTGACGAATTGCTTGATGAGCCCATTCATGATCTAGCGTCCTCACTGAGAGTGTCTGAGCCATGTTACGCCCAGATGTGCTCTCAACTGTCACTTCATTGCATTTCCCCTCCACCAGCACCCCTCGTTTCTGTCTTCACTGCTGCGATTAAGAGCCAGCAGAGCAATACTCCAGTATCATTACCGTGGCATTAATCACGGCACTGGCAGCAGTATGAAATGTAATGTTGCTCGGTATTGGTGCATGTCATGTACGAGCATGTTGAGGTCAGGAATGACTCACTGCTCAGAGTGAATATCCTCTGAGGAGAAGAAACTCCTCGGTAAGAGACAAAACACTGATCTCTTCCATGGCGGGGGACGGATAGAGGTGCTCTCGTAGATGCTGAACACACTCTGCTGACTGTGGCGGAGCTACCAGCAGGCGAATGAGGGTAAAGTCTTATGATGCACGGTCGACCAAAAAAAATTTGTTTTCCTGAAGCCCTTAAATCTCTCCCGCTCACTCATGCACACACCAAAAGGACCGAAACCAAGGATGGTTTTATATGCAAATTCACCATTTTGCATATAAAACCATCCTTGGTCTTGGTTCTTATTCAGCCGTGTTGTTCATAAGGGTGGGATACCTGCAGTCAGCTCAGACTGAGGAGGCCACCTGTGAGTGATGGAACGACTATTTTGTTAACCGTTGCGTCCAGATGAACGCTAAGACACGTTGGATTCTTTTGGAGATGCTCACGCGGTGCACAGATTTTGTCTCTCATCTCAGGAAATGGTTCTCCTGCAGTGCAGACCGACCCCCTGAGACAGGGAGGCGTGTATATTCAAGTTTTAGCCTGCTTGTTTATTACATATGCAGCACGGTTCAGTGCCATCAGACTGTCATCTATCACCGAGCTGGTACTTTGAGAAAAGGGAGCGTTAAACCATGCGTTTGGCTCTGTGTGAGGGTGTTACCAGTACGAACGCTGTGGTGTTCTACACGAGCTTTAGCCTACCGAATGGGTAAAGTAGCTGAGGTTAAACCACCCTCATCGTTTCTTCTTCTGTCTCATTTATGATGATATGTGTTCCAGAAGTTGAGGCGAGGATAAAAATCTGATGAAGACGAGGCAACGTAAAGGTGGCCAACTGGTAGATCTACCATCCATTAATCTAGATTTATTTACTCAAGGACGAGTAAGTTGGTGATAAAATTGACAATGCTGCCGGCAATCCATCTGGTCCTCTGACCATTTGGATTCCGTTTCTGCCCAAGGACGTTCCAATTGAAATTTTGGCACCTTAAAATCAGACCCATTCATCACGTGGACCTGTCATCATCTTAGATGAGTTGCTGTTGGTCCACGGATTGGTCACACCACTTGAAGGTTACGGTACTCTGTCACAGACATCAGGGACTGACCATTATGTTAAGAATGACCTCCTGTTGAATTACTCATCCCAGATACTCATAGCTCAGGCGGTGGGGCGGTCTTTTAGTAATCGGGGGATTGGTGGTTGGATCCCTGGTCCCTGTAAAAAGCGTGTCAAAGTATCCTTGAGCAAGACTCTGAACCGCTAACCGCTCCCTTGGTGGACATTCTTAGTGAAGGTGAAAAACCCATCGGCATATGTAATTCAGCGGTACAATATCTCCTCCTCTGTCTCTTTATCACAGATATTTACACTGGCAATGCGGAAAACTAGTTAGAATGTGAAAACTCGGATAACTGAGTTTACCCAGATTTATGGTGTTTACACAGATTAACAACTGTCCACAGAGTCATATTACTCCAGAAACACGTCTTAATCACAGGATTAGGAGGGATTTCAGTACCTCAAACATGGCCTTTACGTAAATAACATAATCCAATAGGTGTGGACGTGGCCTAAATCTGAATTAGACATTTCTGAATAAGCATATTAGGCCATAGCACTGGCGTGTGAGAGGAGGCGTTGATAAGTCTCAGCGGGTAACTTTTCCTGGTGTGACTAATCCTGCTGTTTTACTCTGCATTCCCTTCATCGTTCCTCCTGTCTCAGTAGAACGATTGAAATGAAATGAGCTCTCTAGACCATAACGTCCCCGCCCAAAGCTGCGACCTCCTCTTTTTCTATTTAGAGTCACGTAAATACTGCGGTATACTACCCATTAGTCAGCCGATGCCCTCATGTAGCCTGGCCTGGCCTGGCTGTGGACTGGAGCGACGCATGGGGAGCAGGCGTGTTAATGAATAGCTAATGGATAAAGTTGAACGGTGTGTGTTGTCATTTGGAGGCCATTTTCATAAACTTGTATACAGGCCTTCTCCCCCCCTCCCTGTTCTACCTCCCACCACCATGACCCGGCGCACTGAAATTCTACCATCCATTTTACTAATATAGAGATAGAAAGCCAAACGAAAATAAAAATGACCAGTTCAGAAATAACTGGTCATTTTATCTTCCTTCAGCCTGTTCCCTGATCTTCAGAGGTTGCCACAGCAGATTTTAGTGTCCATTGGTACCCTGTGAGAGCACAGCACCAGTGGTGGCCTCTACCAATCTAGTATGGTCTTGTCATTCTCCACACTGATCTGGCAAATTATTACCTCCAATGTCCTTCATGACACAACCTGTAACCCTATGGTGAAGCACTGGAAGCCACCCTAGTATTCATGGGGCTTGTGCCCAGCCTGTCACTAAATGGAAAGAATACAATAACCATTAGAAAAATGAAGAAATATGTCATACACAAAAAAGAGGTGAATCGATGTGTTTTTGTGATCTCCATACCTGGATTATTGAGCATGCATCAAGACATGTCAAACACCGTGATCGCTAATATTGATGGACTTGTTTTGATCTAGTGCTTCTCTTGTGTGTTGGCCACTCGTAGCACTGATCTGACCTGACTTTGGATAAGCGCCTGATGATGACATGACGTACACAAAAGCTCACCTTTAGTCAGGAAGTCGTACCCCCCCCTCTCTCATTTATCCTGCCCCCCCCAGCTTCTCCCTCCTTTAGAGAGACTCGAAAGCAGCAGCGTACTTACTTAGAGAGTACTTACAATATGCTGCATCTCATCTACCTCAGGATTTGAGCTATTTAAGATTCATGGTAGTCTATTACAGTTTTTTGTGAATTAGTATTTAGAAACTGTGAGTTGGTATCCACGAGGAGTCCGTTGTCAGTTAATGGAGGGAGTCTGGGTAGCCTTTGGGATCCAGTGCCTCCAGAGTTCCTCAATCACACTGATGTAGATTCTGGAAGCCTTTAAGGCCTTGAATGCCAAACGACTCAACCGAAATGGATGACCATGTCATGCCCAAGGTGCACATAGATGAAACGGTCAAGAGAGAAAGTGAAGCTCCTGCCAACAGGTCTTTCAGTGGGCTTAGTTGTGAAGGCGTTTTATTCATCTCGGCAGCTGGGAGGCCTCTTGTAGTCCACACTCAGGGATCCTCATTCATTGAAATGTTTGGATGTTGGAAGCTGAGATCTGAAGTCGTGCCGCTTCTCTTCAAAAGTGTCTAACCTGTAAAAAAAATGAAAAATATAAAAAAAAGGCAAACGGACACCTCAGCATCTACCTTTACACTAATTTAACATTGCACGTGTCTCTGAAAATGACATGGAAGTGATCAGCGGAGATCCTCTTCACCCTGATTCTCCAACCGCCTAATCAGGACACATGCTAAAGATCCAGCTTATCACTGTCCTGGGTTCTAAATACACCTTCCGGTTTAATTTAAACTTAGATGGAGCTGGGGGGATTAAGGCCGGATGTCCTTCCTGGCAACCCCTTGCCTTGAACCCACTGCCTCAGGGTTGTCGGTTCTCGAAGTGCGAGCTCTGCCACAGGCTTTAATAAAGTCTGATGGCTGTGTCTCCATCTTGAAACTCTTAATTGTGTCCGTTGATGACATGCTCACCACGTTACTGTACACGTCTCCCCTCAGGACCAGAAGTGACATAACCTGTGGCGATCCCTCAGTTTCTGCATTCAGCTGACGTTTGATTTTTAGCTGGTTTTTACTAGTTTTTTTGGGGCGGCATGGCTCAGTGGGTAGAGCGGTCGCCTGGCAATCGGAAAGTGGCAGGTTCGATGCCCAGTCCTGCAGAGAAGTGTGTCAAGGTGTCCTTGAGCAAGACACTGTTCCCCTAACTGCTCTACCCTGTGATAGACTGGCGACCTATACAGGGTGTACCCCGCCTCTCAGCCAATGAGAACGGAGATAGGCTCCAGTTCCCCTGCGACCCGGTTTCAGATAAGCGGTTGATGATAGATGGATGGATTACTGGTTTTGCTCCGTCGTCAGCTATATTGGATGTGTGTGTGTGTGTGTACTCCTGCAAAGTGGAAGAACTTTGTCCATGGCTTTTCTCAGCTCCAAGCTTGTCCGCTGATTTGATGAGACTTTAAAAAAAAAGAAAATATTACACCAACCATCATACAATTTATCCTTGTTTTGATTCATCGGTTCCATCAATAGCCTCACTTTAGCCTGCCTGCAGTGGAAGAATACCAGCCATCCTACTGTTTTTCTGTTCCTGTCACAAACCGACTCTCGGGTGTTCTCTACAGGGTCTAAGAGTACATTGGTCATGTCAGGTCATTGTCAACTCCTTATCTGAAGTCAGGTTGTGGATCTACTGGAGCCTATCCCAGCGCCCATTGGGCAGAAGGTGGAGAAACACCCTGGACAGGTAACTAGTCCTGGGTGTTTCTGGGTCCATCCCACAGCAGGTTAGGGGAATTAAGGCCAGATGCCCTTCCCGATGCCCTATGGTGCGTTCGAACCCAGTCTCTAAAAGTAAGTCTTAGTGTAAGGACCATTTTCCATGTGGGTCGGAGCAATAAGACTCACCAGCATAGCAGATGCAGTATGGTGACAACAGACTGCTGATGTGCTGAAAGTGAAACACTAATACGTACCTACCACTGTTAGCAATTGGTGAGCTTCAAACCTCAGTAGCTGTTAGGCAGACTGCTGGGGAGAGTTATATCTGGAGGCTTTGGGAAGTCCTCATCCTCACATGTTCACAATTGTTTTTGGAAAACTCTGAAGCTTACATTCTGAAGATGTTGAGTCTTTTTCAAGGACGCCTCGACACGCTTCTGAAGGAACATGGATCAAACTGGATGAACGCCCTATATCCCTGAGCTCTGCCGCCCCCAATGATGATAATCAGAGAAAGGCATCAAGCCTCTCTCTGATTATCTGAAGACTGTCTCCAAAGTTAGAATAATGCCAACTTTTGATTTATCAGTGTCTTGACCATGTTCACGCCCTGTGTCTGAGACATCTCAGGGGCTCTGAACTTTTCTAGCTCCTGGTTGTTGTTGTTCAAGTGATGGATGGAGCTCATTAGTATTCACCGTCTCAGGCCTCTGTGATATACACGTGCCCCTGTTATTCCAGTAAAATGGCAAATGGGACAGAGGACGATGGGGTGGAGGGAAGGGGAGCAGTGAGTTCGTTCCCATCTCTGTCTCTGTGTTTCTATATCTTTGTCCGTTTCAAGGTTTGTTTATTTCTGTTTCTGCGCCTGTATCGCCACCTCTTCCATGCCTCGGCACCGAATGTCAGCTTTCCTTGAAAACTGGTAACGGAAAAAATTTCAATATCAATGTCTCTGAAAATCCCCCAAAGTTTAACCCCAACATCTTGTTGACTGTTTCACCAAAGGGTCACACACAGCATGTACGAACTTTGGAGTTCCACTAATTAGGCCCATGTCCATACAAAGACAGAAGCCACATGAAAGGGTTTGTGTGTTGTTTTTGAACTTGATGTTTTTTTAATTGCAGTTAACTTCCTTTCCTTAAACTATTTACTGTTGAGGTGTCCTTGAGCAAGACACTGAACCCCCAACTGCTCCCCAAGTGGCACCTGCATTCACTGCTGCCATACAACAAGACAGGTCAAATGCAGAGAACAAGTTCCACCATCCTTGCTTGTGTGGTGATAAAACACAAATTTTGTCTTCATGACTTGGCACAGAAATGTGTGTTTGTAGGGCGATAGTTGTTAATCTCAGATTAGTGATACTTGGAAGCTTCCATCCCAACACATCATTACACAAGACCAGCTGATTACACTGATCAGCATCTTGGTATCCCTCTTTGGCTGCTTGGTTCATTGGTTATTTGTTCTGGTGTGTGGGGATATGTTCTCATCTGATCACATAATCTAGCTTCACCTTCAACCTACGCACCCATCCACACCGCTAGCTGATTCTCGCTACAGGCAAATATCAGCCATCATTTCAATCAACATGTGAAATGAATGTTCATGCATACATACAGATGAACATTCATTTCACGCATATGCATCCGGCACAGATGAAAACACATGGATGTGTGAAGCACATGGTCACCATCAAAACAACCCTGTAGCTCTTTGCACTGTTGTAATTTCCATGGAAACAAGCAGCCAGGGGACGTTTGCAAAGGAATATAATGGGACATCAGTGCAGCAGCAGCCAGCATCGGTAAATTTAAATGCATATTCTAACAATTTCATGGTATTAGATGTGTAGTACCGGAGGTGGACTCAGTGGTAGAGTGCACATTTCAGGAACTGATGAGCCAGAGGCTGCAGGTTTGAACTCGGGCATCAGGAAGGGTAGCTGGCCTTAATCCCCTAAACTCCATCTAAACCCATGTCCAAACCCACAGTGTGGAGACTAATCGTGACACATAAATGGATCTCTCAGATATGTAATATTTGAAATGAATGACGTGTTTTTCCAGTTCGATGATGGCCACTTCACTTAGAAGGTTACCCCACCATCTATTTCTAAAGCTTTTTCCACATGAACTATTCAAGATGGTAATTGGTACTTGTTACAATGCAGGCAGGTCCATGAGAGGTCCATTTTAAAATGTCATAATTAGCCCCCACATTGTGGGGGTGGACACAGCCTTGGAAGTAGTGTGGGAGGATTAAGGTTGGATGTCCTTCCTGATACCCTGTAGTGGGTTCAAACCCACAACATCTGACTCATCCGTTCCCGAAGCGTGTTCTATGCCACAGACCTACCGCAGTTCCCCATTTCCTGCAATACCAGACCATCAAGAAATAAAGAAATTAGTCAGGAAGGGCATCGGGCCTTAATCCCCTCAAGCTCCATCTAAGACTACATCCCCCTCACAACATGAAACTGGACCTCTCAGTGTTGCATGAAATGTCCCAATTTATTTTCCATTAATCTGCATTGGTATGCACATTCATCTATTTTTGAGAAAGCAAAGCCAATTAATGCAGTAGGAAGTCATTTGCACATGTATTGACATTTCTCATCACAACCCGACCTGTCATTACAGCTGTAAGCATGGAAAGAGTGCGAGGCATGAAAAGGTCTCTGGTGACAACCTCTCCTTAAGCTTGTCGTGTTAACATGCGTACTTTGTGCATGCATATCAGAATGCCATTCATTTAGATGATGGGACATCATCACAGATAAAGGGCAGTCCCTGCCAGGGGACCACTAGGCTGACTGATCAGGGTCCGGTCCAGTTGACGATAATTTCCGACACGCACCAATTATCTGGTGCCTTGTTTTGACTAAGTTTAGTAACAATGTATAAAAAGTGAACACTGACATGGGAATTCACTCAGTGTCACTTCTGACTGACTTCTGACCCATGCTGTGACAAGAATTAGGCAAGCAAATTATAGGACAGGCAAAGCCGTGCAACGGACCGCAGGAATTAATAAATAAAGTTTTGTCAATGCTGGGCACTTGATCAATCCCTATTCCATTTTCAAGGGGGTACACTGTCTTTAACACTCCTTCGGCCTGGGCTGAAATCAACAACTATACATTCCTCAAGTTTCACTCCCACCAGTGTGAACACACTTCAGTGAGTCAGCATTACCAGGACTTCTGTGCCTCTTTCTGCCCTAACACTCAGAGAAAGGGGTAATTGCACACAGATGGTCTTTATTGCCCTGATAAGCCCCTTGTGATTCTCTGGTCCTCCAAACCAATGCACAAGTACCCTTGGCTGCCATACATGGATACAGGAGGATGATAACAATATGACCCCTTCATCTGACCAAGCCATAGTTCTATGTTATCGGGTATTCTCAGGACCGAATTTGGTGGCAATTTGCGTGAGAAATCCTTCCGATCCGCTGTGGATATCTCTGATAAGACAGAAAGCCCTCCTCCTCCTCTGGCTTTCCAATTGATGCGTTTCTCTGAGATAAACAGGTTTATAACTCCTCAAAACCAGCACCAAAACCCACTTTCCCTTCATTACCAGATGGGCAAGACAGTCAAACTTGTCACTGATGGCAACTTTTATTTCTCCCAGTTTAGCTTCATTTGTTAAGAACTCCCATTTGGCATGACCAGGCAGATTTAATAGTCACAGATGTGCAAAATGCTCTGATCAAGTGACGTTGCAGGGAAAATGCTATTCATCGTGACGGTATCGCATCGGGTAATGGTGGATTAATGGTAGCACATGTCCTTGCTGTCATGCTTCCATTGTGTAAGCAGCTTGTGTCAACGTCTCACACCCAACTATTGGGGTGGTGCATCCGGATGCTTTATAGGGGTGGCATAGCTCAGTGGATATAGCGGTCGTCTGGCAATTGGAAGGTTGCAGGTTCGATCCTCGGTCCAGCACAAACCCTATCGAAGTGTCCTGAAGCAAGACGCTGAACCTCCAACGGCTCCATATGGTGGCAGCTCACTACTCCTTTACAATAGGATGGGTCAAATGCAGAGAATTGCAAATTTCCCCTTGTAGGACTGATAGAGGAATCAAAAAATAAATAAAAAAATAGAATCAATCCGGAGTTCAT
>OMLC01047522.1:1791-13786 GCA_900302585.1 Regalecus glesne | reverse complement strand
AACATTATAGAAAATGGCCTACCATTTTAAAAGAGTTGCAGATTCATTTAGTATATGCCACAAAGGTTTCACAAATAGTCATGTTTCCACAATTCATAGCTTCCCCTACCATTGTTTTGGCAGGATGTACACCCTACAAATTGAAATGGAAAATGAATATATAAATAACCAATTCAACAATTCATCACAGCCCTTTAAATGATGGCACCTGTAGTTTTAGGTAGCCATCATCCCACCTGAAACAAACCAAGGAGAAATGATCATAAACTTTAAGCATATCTATAGTAGATTTTTTAAGAGTAAAAAGGAATACTTTCCTCAGACTGTTGTATTCAAGTTTATGGAATTTGGTCTTTGTCCAGCAGCCCCCCCCTTTCCTCCTATATGGTCTTGTTTGTGAGGCCTACATCCATGCTCTTGAACATGAATAACAAAGTTTTGAGAAAATAAAACTTAAATGATATAGCTTCTTCATCCCTGAACTCAAAATTTCAGCTTAAAGTCGCAATGTTTTCCACTTGTGTGATGGTACTCATTTGATCTTTGCTCTCTCTGTTCCTCTCCAAGGCCTCAAAATATCGAGCTTGGTGCCACTGGAGGAACTAGACAGAACAGCGACAACATGGCAGACATGACAGTAGAAGATATCACCATGAGGGCTAACCAGTTGACTGATGAGGTACTGTTCGACATTTGTGCACACGCACATGCTTTTCCTATCCATCTGTCTCTCCCTCTCACATCAACAATTGAGAAAATACAATTCCTCAAAGTGTTTAAGCACACTAATCCTAATTTATAATCTTTGTTAAAATAACATGTTCTTTTAAATGCAAAGTACTAATGATATTGAGCTGAAGTTCTCATCTAAAACAAATTGGTACTTTAATTTTAGCTCTAATTATGCAGCAATAGGGACAAACTGTTAAAAAAAAACCTGTTAACAAACTGTTAGTAAAAAATAATATGCAGTTGTACAAATTTACATTTGCACACACAATATGGTATTGAGGAAGTGGTCTTATTTAGTGGTTGGGGGGGCTGAGGTGGTATTAGATTCATAAGATCCAGCTGTAATATCAAGCTATTCGTTTTACTGGAAGCGTATGACAATTTTATGGCTAATTTAGCCGTTTATTCCCCTGGTTATCACATTTTGAATGCTTCCAGTTATAGCTAAGCTTCTTTAGAATTGTGTGAATAATTGTTTAATTGGCACTAAGGGCCTCCTGTGATGGACTGTCATATTCAAATGCAGGAAAGCAGGCTTATATTCAATTTTATCCCAGCTGAGTTTTCAGTTAGTGTATCTGAAATTCCTGTAATTTTCTGATGTACAAATCTTTGCTATCTTGTCTTTTCCTCCATCTGTTTATCGATCCTTTGGTATTTTAACAGGTGATTCTCTTTCCCCTTTCTTTCTTTTTCTTTCTTTCTTTTTTCTTTCTGTCTTCCTCCTTGTTGCTGCCTGGGTGACCGATGCCTTGCTGTTTTGCTGGGTGTAGGAGCTCATAGGAGGAACAGTGTATGGGGAGCTCCCTCTACTAATGCTACTCTGCACTATGGCTCTGGGTAACCACTTATAGCAGAGGCACTTTGATGGATATATACTTCACAATGGGGTTGTGATGTACGTCAAGGTGTCTGCAGGTGTTAAGAAAGTCTAGAAATTGTCTTGGATATGGTTCTTTCAACTGAGGACCTCAACAGAACTCAATTAGTTAAAGGATCTTTTCTCATAGGCCTTAAGAATTCTCCTCACTTTACACCAATTTTCTAGCCAGGATTCCCAATTGTAGACCTAGTATATTCAGATAGTTGTAGTTGTACTCCTGTTTAGGACTGTAGTAAAATTGCAGTTAGTGCACTGGAACCTGCTAGCATCCTTAATTTGGCCTGAGATTAAATACAGCCTTCCCAAACTGTTGAGATTATGCGATTTATCATTATGGTTTAGAAAACCAAAAAAAACGATCCCGTTGTACATCTCCAAAGTTGCATAGCAGTACATGAGTCTAGAACCATGGCTGCAATGAAAGCTTTGGGGCTTAATTAGCCAAACTCGAGGAATTTATTACACATAATGTAGTGTTTATCCATCCGGGCAATGTTCCGGCTAAGCCGACAGAAGCTTGGTTAAGCTCAGCACTTCCCTCTATCCAATGTGGCGTCTCTCTCTCTCACTCTCTCGGTCTCTCTCTCGCTGCTGCTGCTGCTGCTTAATGTATTCAGAACAAACAACGTGGAGGGAATGAAAAATCTGTCCCTGCTCGCTCTTGTTTTTACAGTTCATTAAGGATGCTGAGTATGGAATAACTTCCTGAATCATTCCTGAACCTCACTCCTTTTGCGCTCATCTGCAGCCTTCCACCTCTTTTGACACAGCTTGGTATTAATAAAAGCAGCAAGGCTCACTCACCTTAACTGACTATTCTGTCCTGTCAACCCATTTCTGTGTGTGTGTGTGTTTAGAGGTGGTGAATCTTCACTGGTCTTATGTTTTGATGCAACTATGACTACCTGTCAATTATTTAATTGCATGATATATTTCAATGATTCACATCCCCGACTGTGGATAAGCGGTTGATCATGATTTCCCCCAGTGGGACTAATAAAGGAATGTCTTAACTTATCTTATAGTTTGGTACTTTGATAAATCACACTACAACAGTCTATAATATAAAAAGCTGCATCTTTTCAATGAGAGTATCTATGTGACCCACCTCAGTGCAGAAATCATTTCAAAGACAAATCACAACTCCTTCTGCAGTGCAAGTGTGGCTTTGTGTGGGTTTATCTTTGTGGTTTTATCTGCAAAAATAAAGTTTCCCCCTATAGCTCTAAGACAGGACACTTCCTGAATGTGACACATCACAAACAGATAACCTGCTAAGCCCTGCTTGTGATGGGGATCAGCAGAGGGTAGACACATGCTGATTTGGGACCCTTCTTAGTCAATCTGGCATGCCTAAACCCGACACCACATCCCTCTAAGAATTTGGATGCCAACCACATTGGTCTGCATAACTAGTTAGTATGACAGAACTTCGAGCATTATTGGATTTAACCAGTAAAATCACTCCAACAACTAAGAAGGGCCCCACCATCCACAAACTGCAACAGAACTATCAGTCTATCAATCCTCTCCATGTCAAGGCTGGATGAGATTTCCCCCGTTAGGTTAAATTAAGCCGTATGCTCCACTTCACATGTTTCAAAAGTTTCATACGAGGTTCAAACAATATGAACCCAGTTGGATGCTGTTCTCTTGCTGTGTGGACTGTCCCTTGACTCATCTTGATTTTCCTTTTTTCTTGTAGCAAGGTTAAATTAAAAAGAATAAATCAAACACTGCCATTAAATATGACATGTACCAGGGATAGTCTCCCAAGACCTCAAATGCAATTTAGAAAAAATATTATTTTTTTATTATGTATCTAGTCTCATTTTGAGTATCGGGTATGATATGACTGTAAGCAGTGGGTATAAAAGTAGTTTAAAACATTTAGATAATAGCTATACACTTGCTTGTTTTTTCTTCGCTCTCTCTTGAACCCTTTTTTAGTCAATCATCAAACCATTGTAAAGTAATAATGAATTATGTTGATATGTTCAATAATAAGGTTTGTGGTAGGCAAAAGTCCAGAATTCAAAGGCAAAAAACTGTATATTTTCTGTTAGAAGAAACGTGTTAACTCAGGAAATAGGCAAAAATAAGATTTTCCAAGATGCAATTTGCAAACTTTTTACAGGTGTGCTTTGAGACTACAACACTTTCATTTTTTAAACTTCTTTCAACAGCAAAAAAGATCACATGATCATCTTGTTAGATTTGATTTAGAGTTTAACCATTTCATGGTTATGGTATTGTTGAATCAATGTGAAAAGGGCCACATGCTTGTACACTTGGATATTATGACTCAGTGGGTAGTACCTGGCACGTGACTGGGAGTCAGGCGTTGCAGGTCCATATCCCACCACATAGCTCGGTAAATGTGAAGAATTAATTGTAAAGTGCTTCGAGTGGTTGCTAGACTAGAAAAGCACGAGTCTATCTACCATTCATGGGGCCCTTCCTTGTTAAGTTTCACCTTTGCAACTAGCCTCCCCCTGGAACTCACAGTCTTTGGTTTTCCGATACGGCCTGGTGGGTCGTGGCTATAGCACCGCCAGATCACTAGTCAGCGTCATTTATGGTTGGAACTATGATGGTATGTGATTAAAAATAAAAATGAGTAGGCGATGATTTTGTGCGATTCATTTTCGGTCACTGCATCAATGGAGAATCATCCATGTCTGCATAGCAATGCATCTTAGAATTGAGAACTTTCCACACCTCTGGTGTATGTGCACATTTCTACCTGCCAATGTGTGTTTATTCTTGCTCGCAGGTGCTTTAGTATGCTTGCATGCACATCTGTCTGTCTCTGTCTAAATGTTAAAGCTGTCAGCCTGACATGACTTTGTCACCTGATCGAGAGATAAGACAGAGCAAGACAATGCCAATATCACAGACAGGTTTACAATTTAGGCTACCGTTTTAAACTTTTAGCTTTAATGTGACTTAAAAAAAATATCCTCAGCTGCTCCTATGCTGAGTTTAGCCTATGTCAAATGCTGTGCTGTGTATCTCTCTATAAGGTTATTTCAGTTTCTAATAAGGACAAGCAAGTAGCTGTTTGTGAAAGCTGTTAAGCCAAATTATTAAAGAGGAGATAACTTGCCAAATAATTTCTTCACTATTAACCGCCTGAAAACACAACACCCTGATTGGCATGCAGAGTATAACAGAGCAATGTCAAGTGCAAGAAATAAGCTTTCCTCTCCAACATTGTGATTTAAACTGCAGCATCAGTGTTTGAAAATGTTTTTTGATATGCTATTCACTGGAAGTGATGTAATGTTCCTCATGTCAATGAGACCTTTTTGAATCATTGTTGTTATGCAGTTTAATTTTCATTTTAATATAAAATTCCATTTTGGAATGAATTTCATTTCTAGCGACACATGTTTAAATGAATGATTCAGTTTCAGTATTGGACAAGGTATAGTAATTTATAACTGTTGCTGGCAGTAGTTAGACCTGTCCCAGTGCTACTACTGTTTTTTTGTTTGTTTTTTTATGATAGTGGAGCAACGTTGCTGTACTACCATTTAATGTTGTACTAGTATTACTGTCTTTCACCACTAGGGCGTCACTGGCCTTCAATATTGGAAATCATCTATTATCATACTGAATAATTTCAAGTGTCAAACTTTGGTGAAACCTCATGTGAGTTTTGCATCGTTTTTTTAATATTTTGATACCTGCAAAGAAAGCCTGAAATAACTGCACACTGTCACAAATATTTGCGCTGGAGCCATAAAAATGCTTTTCACTTTGTATTCACAACACGCTCATGTTGAGTTGGTATCCATTGTGACAGGTCTGGTAACAACCATGATTTATTTGATTTTATGTGACTTAAAAACTAGATATAGGAATGGTCATGATTCAAATTAGAATCAGAATTCTCCATAACTAAGTTGAAACAGTTGATTTGGATACAATAGTTTATAACGGTGGGGGATACCTACATTCAGCTTCGACTGAGGATGTCATTTGTTTGAGTGATGAAATGTCTCTCTCAATAAATGATATTTCCGGATGAACTGATTCAACTTTTTTGTGATTTCCTTATTTTATTATTGATGGCTTATGTAGCATGCATAAAGACACAGCTCTACCAAGTCCGCATAAAATTAATTCTAAACTGTCACAGTGCTCAATTAAGATGCGAATAGAACGGAGGATAAAAGTAAAACAAAAACCATGGTAAATGAATACTAAATCCATCCATCGTCAACCGCTTTTTCAAAAACGGGTCGTGGATGCAACGGTTCCAGCCAAGGACCTCAGACTCCCTTTTCCCTGGACACATCAACCAGTTCGGACTCCGGGATACTGAGACATTCACAGGCCAGCGTGGAGATGTAATCCCTCCACCTGGTCCTTGCTCTACCCCGGACTCCTCCCACCTGGGTATGCCTGGAACAGTAGAGTCACTTCCAATTACAATTGTAATCATGGTAACTAAAGTGTCACAATCCAGTGAATATTGATTTAACTTTGTCTGTTGTGATGGTTTTCAAAAAGAGTTTGTTTTTTATTGTAAATTGATATTTTATGTGCTTCATTTTAATAGCATATATCTTTCTCTCTTGCTCTTTTTATTTTTTAATTTTTTTTAATCACTCCAACCCCATGTCCATTTGACCTCTTACCATCATCCTTTCTATCCGGCAATGCTTTCTCTGCATCTTTCTTCCCTCTCTCCCCCTTTCTGTTTCTGTCTTTTTTTCGATCTCACTGTGAGTGTTGGTAAGAAGTCTCCCTAACACTCCTCATTATCTGAACCTGTGAATTTTTACTCCCCAGTCACTGGAGAGCACAAGGAGGATGCTGCAGATGGCAGAGGAGGTGAGGCTTTCACTTTATCCTAGCTCCAATTGATTCTGCATCAAAACACGGCATCACCCTATATGTTGCACCATTATTGAGACCATGGTGCATAGATTAGCTTGGTCAATAGTGGCTCTGCCTGGCTGGAAATTCAGTACCTTTCATTATACAGATAAGAATTGTAAGCTTGGTCAAAAATGAATTATTCATACAACGTAGCATAGCACTACAAATGGTTCTTTCATAATCCCGTAGTTTTAAAGTTGATTAAATTCATGTTTAAAACTTAGGGTGGAAAACAAAAATTAAATCGATGTTCCTTTTGTGTAAAGGAGAGTGAAACCCTTAGTTTCCTTGTGCCAAAACAAGACTGAAGATTAATGAAATGGTACAATTTCAGGTGCATGAAATGGAAAAATTATGTTAATTGAAACTTATATTTAGAAAGACCACGTAGCTTAACTGCAAGTTAACAATCCATCATCATTTATTTCCTTTAAAATCTCAATAGCTTTGATGAAATTATTTTTACTCATTTGTTTTATTTTTTTTGTATATTTATTTTAAAAACCACGGCCAATTTTACACCATATCATCTATAGGGTATTTGTTTGCCTTTTACCTAAAGTTTAATTATGCATAATATCTTGTTCTTTGTTATTAATATCCTATGCTCTTGTGTTCCCAGAGCAAACAAACAGGCGTCAACACATTGGTGATGTTGGACCAGCAAGGAGGTAGGAATGCAGTGCTAATTTCCCTAGCCTTGCTGAAGCAGATGCCTTCATCATGCCCTAGGGATCTTTTTTATGGTCTCACCCTGCCAAATTCAACCACAATAACCATAATAAAGGTTAAAAACTGATCAGTGGTTAAACTAATGGGCAAACTAATGTTTGCCCATTTTCAAAATGGATTATTTCCCGTCATTCCCATTTTTTTATTTAGCGTTTCTTTCTAGTATAAATGTGTAATTAATTAATGGATCACATGAAATGATAGACGTTTTGTGTAAATTATTTCAGTATGACTTATTTGTCCATCTGTTTATGTAAGTGCATAAACGAGCAAAGCTGGGGGGGAAATCAAAACAACTATAACTCCTAAAGTACACGTGTTGGATAAGTTGAGATTCTGAAAAGCTTGCTTCTGCTTGTCTGTTGGTTTGTTTATTTAGCTTATTTTATTGACTTGCCTTTTCAGAGCAGCTGAAGCATGTGGAGGAGGGCATGGACCAGATCAATCAGGACATGCTACAGGCTGAGAAAAACCTGACTGACCTCTCTAAATGCTGTGGCCTCTGCGTCTGCCCCTGTGACAGGTAACCATCCATACTTTAACTTTTGAGCCATTAGGCGATACTTACCCACAGATACCCTTAGCACGGTCAGATGCTCTCCCAAAATGGGAGACCTCAAATCCAGGTTCCTCCGTTGGACATTTTGTCTAATCACTAGGCAACCGTGCTTGTATCCTGTACACTTTAGGCCTCTTGAAAGGTATTATTTCTGCTTCAGATTTTTTTCCCCTCAGTTTTTCCATCCGTCCATCGTCAACCTCTTGTTGGAAGTCAGGTTGCAGAGTTTTTATATCTCATATAATTTTTCAATTGGAGGGTTTTTCTCATGCTTCATTCATTCCTGGTTGATGCTAGAGCAAATCAGTTTTAATAATATTAAGATTTTATGAAATAATTCCAGCTTTTTTCAACTGAGTACACCATATTAGTCAGACTGAGCAGTGCACACACACTCAGACACACACACACACACTCTACAATTCACTACACAAAATGGACAAAAGAAACTCAAAAGTTAGAAACTTATTTGACCACGGAACAGATATTTTCTTTCGGCTTCACTGTGGTCAAGTTAAAAACATAGATGATGGAATGAATATGTAATCAAACACTGCAGGATGCAAGGATGCCATGGCAGAGTTTCCACATATTTCAGTTGATATTTGCAAAATGTATGCAGAGATGGGACATCAGGCCTAATGCTATCAATTCCACCAGCTCAATTAGATTTCAAATCTATATTCATTCTAGTAGTTAATTTTGTACTGAGAATGAAATGATGAGCTACAGAATGCCATGCCAATATAATTCATATCTCCAGCATTCTTATTCATAAAATTCCTTTATGACTCACTGCTCAAAGAACCTTAGAGTGTGTGAGTGTGCATATCATCCCTATGTTATTAACACAACAGGGACATTGCTCTGTACCAGGGAATTCTGTGAATAACATACATTGATCAAGAAAAACATTAAAACCACCTGCCTAATATTGTGTAGGTCCTCTTCAAGCCACCATAATAGCTCTGACCCATCCAGGTATGGATTCCACCGGACCTCTGAAGGTATCCTGTGGTATTTGGCACCGAATTCTGAACAGCAGACCTTTCAAGTCCTGTATGTCCGGGATCAGTCTACACAAGTTCAGTCCCGATTTTGATACGATTTAGTCATCTCCGGCAAATTTCAGAGAGAGAGGAGTGCTGCAATTGTCACTATCTGGTGGAGATGCTCAGACCCGGTCATCAACCTATCATAATTTGGCCCTTGTCAAAGTCATTCAGCTTCTTATGCTTGCCCATTTGTCTTGCTTCCAACACATCAATTTCAAGAAATAACTGTTCACTTTCTGCCTAATATATCATATCCCTCAATTGGTGTCATTGTAACGAGATAATCAACTCTTTACCTGTCACTGGTGCCACTGATTTTGTTTAATGTCAGACTGAAGAGGTCACCTGTTTGAGTGATGAAAAGTTTCTGAATGAACTTCTTATCCAGTTGAACCAATTCACCTTTTTTTGGGATCCCCTAGCCTTAATTATTGAGCATGCATCAAGACACTTAATGTTTTGGCTGATTGGTGTATCGGCAACCTGTCATAGTTTTGACCATATGAAATCTATTTTAGTTTTTCCCCAAATTACGTTTTCTATTTTCCTGATTTAGGTTTTCTTTTTACATTTCCATCTTTTTACCTATTCTTACTCTTAAGTTAGTAAAGTAAAACAGAATTAGATATTAACAAAAAAAAAGTTGGTTCTCAATTGGTTAATTTGTTCTTGCCCTCATACATTAACTGATGTAAGTGCACTTTGATGCTTACATTCACATGCACAAAGGAACATAAGTGCAACAGGATTTCTGCAATAGTCTTTGTAAGAATTACATTAGATTCCAAATTTATCCACAACAGTAAATATTACCTCTAAATCTCCACATTCTACACACTTAAGTGTTTATATCTGAAATCAATTTTTATATCTCCATTCAGTGACTCCATCCATGTTGTCCATGTTATGGAAATCATAGAGCCCTTCTTATCAAATCAAAACTTGTACATGATTGTAAACACAAAACTTTTCCCCTAATGCTTTCATAATGGAGGAGAGGACTTTATGATGATTACCAAAAGATAAGGTAAGGGGATATTTATTTTTGTGAAGCATGGATAGGCTAATTACCTGTAGTAATAAATATCATAATAACTGGACTTGTTCTTATATAGCGCTTTTCTAGGCTAACGACCACTCAAAGCGCTTTACATTGAATGTCTCACATTAATCAAGCTACACGGCAGGAGACGAACCGGTAATGCCAGAGTCCCAGGCATGTGCTCTATCTACCCACTGAGCCACTGTGGCTCTGGCACTTCCAGTCTTAAGTAGTGTCTGTAGTCACCTAGTATTGAGAAGCTTTAATCCTGTAAACCCTTCACATCCTGGTTTCCTTTCATCACCCGAGCTCTCTCTTCCTGCAGAGTGACATCAATAGAGCATGACTCGCGGTACAAGCGTACCTGGGGGATTGGAGGAGCTGACATCAGTAACTCACAGCGTGATGGTGAGGCTGTGGTCTCAACACAGCCCCCTGGGATCCGCAATGGCCAAGCCCAGATGAATGCCTCAGAGCCTTCAGGGCCCTACATCAAAAGGTGGGTTCCACTTTCAATAACCATCACTGAATATCTCACTGGCTGTCTGAGATGTATTAGCCACAAGCTCATCAGAAGCACATTAACCAGTAATAATGTCCAACAAAGTTATGTTACGCAAGTCAAAAGCCTTCTTTATAACCGCAATTTCCCCCAGTGGGACTAATAAAGGAATATCTTGTCTCTTAACAATCTATGACCACTGAATACATGGCTCAGCCATTTCCTGCAGGCCATTGGTTTGTTTTAAACTTTCTCAAAGGATTTACATCTTTTAAAAACACATGTGATTTGATTAGTGTTAGTTAATGGTCAAAGAGATGGACTTTAATGCTCCACTCATGAATGTGCCGAGCTCTTTTTGCTGTTTTCCGTTTTATTTTAGGTAGTACATTAGAAAATTAGTGGAAAGTAGTTAAGTAAAAGTTTATTTATATAGCACTTTTAAAAACATACGGTTACAAAATTATTTACATAGTCATGAAAAATAAGAATAAAAGATAAATAAAATACAAATTAAATATGACACTGAAAGAAGACGACCAAGCTAAAGCCAATCATAACGGGTCTATAAAAAGGCTTGCTTAAAAAATGATGAGTTTTTAGAAGCCACTTTAAAGAGTCAAAAGATTCCACAAACCTAATGGATTTGATCACAAAAAGAGGTGAATCAGTTCAACTGGATCAGAAGTTTATTAAGAAACGTTTCATTACTCACCAGGTGACTTCTTCAGTCTGAGCTGAAAACAAACATTCCCCTCCATATAAACAGTACCTTGATGCCACACAACAATAGGCTGGGTTCATATGAGAGGTGGGTGATCAACTTCACATTCAGTGACAATGAGCACCATTCACAAAGGTTTGGGGAATATTTGCGATCACAGCGTTGTAAGACGCCGACAGATGTACTCTCAGGCCACCGCCCCTATTCAAAGACGGTTGTTCCCTCTTCACATAAATGACCTCCTTTTAAACCTCGTTTCTTAATAAACTTCTGATCCAGTTGAAATGATTCACCTCTTTTTGTGATTTCCCTACCTGGATTATTGAGCAGGCATCAAGACTAATAGATTTGAGATTATTCCAGAGATTTGGGGCTAAAACTTGAAAGATGCAGTCACCCTTTGTTTTGCAGTTGGAACGGGGGAAGGAAAAAAGACAGAGGTTTAAGGATCAGAGTGGTTAACAAAGAGGGTGACAATCTATTACCTAAACTTATCTGGTTGGACCACCAAGAAACCAGACTTCATTGGTATTTATGTTGGTGGTACAGGGTCACCAATGATGCCCGAGAAGATGAGATGGAGGACAACCTGGTGACAGTTGGCGGCATTATCGGTAACCTGAAGAACATGGCCGTTGATATGGGCAGTGAGATAGACAAGCAGAACAAGCAGATTGACCGCATCACAGACAAGGTAGGCTATCCATAGAATGTCATTGTGATCTGGTTCTTTGGCCTTGTGGATTTGCTATTAAATAGGGGTTAAAAGGGGTCTGTTCCACATGTTAACATGTGAATCTTCTCTGCTGGGAAGGACTTTGAATGACAGCATGTGTGGAACAGTTGGGGTTTTTTCTCCTGGGGGGGGGGGGG
>OMLC01047512.1:0-17096 GCA_900302585.1 Regalecus glesne | reverse complement strand
GATGGGCTGGTAGCTGATCCTGGTAGCTCTTGGCTCAGGCTCTCCTCTGTATGCTGATATCACACAGCCTCTTCTGTGTCTGATTTTAGGATTGCTAACTATCAACATGTTGATCTCATGCTTCATTTCGAATTTACATTACAGGTGCCTCACTTGAAGCTCTTATTCATAATGACTTAAAATAATGTTGATGGTTATTTACGCTATTTTTTCACTGGTACAATAAATTAAATAAATAAATGAATTCCCTTATCAGTCCCACACGGGCAAATTTAGATTTCTCTTCATTTTAACTCATCCTATTGTATAGGGGCAGTGAGATGCCAACATATGGCGCTTGGGGAACAGTTAGGGGTTCCGTGTCTTGCTCAAGGACACCTCGACATGCCTTCTGCAGGACCGGTTATCAAACCTATAACCTTCCGATTGCCAGACGACTGCTCTACCCACTGAACAATGTCGCTCCCTCTATTAAATACATAGTATGGAGGGTGATACACTGACTAAAAGTAGGTGTGATGAATATTTATGAATGAAAAGTTACACTTAATGACTACATGTTTTCCCATTCACCCTCAGGATGCAGAAAAGCGTACCCCATTGCACGCTGCAGCCTTCCTGGGTGACGCTGAGATCACTGAGCTCCTCATCCTCTCTGGTAAATCCAACAGCACCATTCATTATCCCTTGGCTGTCCCCCTCTCTCCCTCTTCATTCATTTTTTTTCCCTCTTCTCTTGTCCTTTTCTCTTCCTTTTTCTAGTTTCTATTCCGGCCTTCTTTTAGTGTCAGTTACTGTATTTGATCCCCCCACTTTTCAACTACTACTACTTGAGGCTGCTCCCTTTAGTGGAGCACAGTGGATCATCCATATCCATCTCTTCCTGTTCCTTGCATCCTCCTCTGTCACACTAGCCATCTCACACCACATTCATAAACCTCCTTTTTGGTCTTCCTCTTTTTCTCTTGGCTGGTAGCCCCATGTTTGTTATCCTTCTCCCAATTTACCAGCATCTCTCCTCTGTTGATGTCCAAACCATCTCAATCTTTCCTCTTGCTTTGTCTCCAGACCATCCAACCTGAGTTGTCCCTCTAATATATCCGTTTCTTACCCTATCCTTCGTCACTCCGAATGCAAATCTTAGGATCTTTAACTCTGCCACCTCTAGCTCCGCCTCTTGTCTTTTTGTCAGTGCTACGGTCACCAAAGCATTGGACATAACTAGTCTCACTACCATTTTGTAAACCTTCCCTCTCACTCTTGCTGGTATTCTTCTTTCAAAAATCCCCACTAACACTCTTCTCAAGTCAATTTATTTGTATAGCCTACTATCAAAATTTTGCCTAAGTGGACTTTACAGCAATACAAGATCCTGTCCTTAGACCCTTGCATGGAATAAAAAAACTCCCTAAAATAGGAAGCAACCTCAGGGAGTACAAAAAAAGAGGCATCTTTCTCCCAAGATGGACAGACATGCAATGGATTTTATGTTTACACAGTTTACAGAATTATAATGGAATTAGAAGATATATAAATAATATGATGAACAGAATACCAAGCAGTGTCCAGATGGTACCAGAACAGCATAGGAGCTGAGCCACGTGACCACCATCACCATGTAGACCTGGCAGGAGGACGGACTACACGTGCGCATGGGAGAATCACATCACACCGTCCGAATAGATGGAAAAAGAGAAAACGGCATTAGTCACACATCAATCATAGAAGGGTTATAACATTGAAAGAGGATATTAAGTTATCCATCCATCCATTCATCGTCAACCGCTTATCCAATGTCGGGTCGCGGGGAAGTGGAGCCTATCTCAGCACTCATTGGGCAAAAGGCAAGGAAACACCCTGGACAGATTGCCACTCCATCACTGGGATATACATTTATAAGATATATTAAAAAGAAGTCAAGTCAAGCCAATTTTATTTGTATAGCCCGTCATCACAAATTAACAATTTGTCTCATTGGACTTTACATTAACACAAAATCCTGCCCTTAGACCCTGACATTGGATAAGGAATAACTCCCTTAAAAACCCCTTCAACTGGGAAAAAATGGGAAGAAACCTCAGGGAGAGCAACAGAGGAGGGATCTCTCTCCCAAGACGGGCAGCCATGCAATGGATGATATACATACATAATAAGACACAATTTACCACATACAGCATGATCAGTATAACAGAATTGTAATTGAGTTACAAAAGGTAAAACAGTAATAATAATGATAACCTCCTTCAGAGTAAAGGTACTTATCAATGAATATCTAAAATGCAAACATGCCAGATCAAGCCACTAGGGCAAGATTCATCATATGTTGAATTTGGACAAATGGACCGATGGATGAGGATCCTTAAAAGAGGTGGGAATAGCAGTAGACCACATCAGTCCGAGCATCATAGTCCGGACCACCACGCTGGCACTGATCACATGTCTTCCAGGTTCATCTTAGGTTATATGAAAAGGAGAAAAAAGGAAACATTGAGGGACATTCTTTCATTCAGTAAGAGAAAATAGATGAGAGCATAGCTTACATTAATCAATATGCTCTAACTATATAATGTTGGCAGAGATACATTACTTGGTAAACTAATTGAGACAGAAACCCACTCCCCATGTCATACAGATCATGAATCACACAGAAGAAGTGGTAAGGGGAATGCTAAGCAGTGTCCAGGTGGTGATCACCTAACTATAGAAACCCGGCACATGGAAGATTCACATCACACCATTAACATACACATGAGAAGATAAATAAAAAAGACATCATTCACACAGAGAAAAGATGTGAGAGAAGAGTTTTTAATAGTCATTAATAAAAACTCTATAATCTAGTTGGCAGAACAGTTCTTGAGACCATGCTTTCATTTAGACAGAAACTGATGTGTCATGCAGCACAGTTCTTGAAGTTCTCAATTTAAAGGGAACTAATTTTAGGTTAAGGTAAAAAGATTAGTTTTAAGTTTAGATTCAAAGGGCTATGATTTTCTGATGGCAGTAGACAAGGTATTCTGCAAGAATGGGGTCCGATAGGAAAACACCCACCACCAGCTGACTTCTTTTTTAACTTTGGGCACACAGAGGAGTCCTGTATTTTCAGAGCAGAGCTCAAGATGGAATGTAATGTTTAAGGAGATTGCACAGGTTCTATGGGGGGGAGCCCATTTAGCCCATTGGGGCTGCGGTGGCTCAGTGGTTATGTGCAAATGGAAGATTAGAGACTGATCGGTAGTTACTAACACTCTACGTCGAGCTGCGATTTCTTGAGCAAAGGTTCAACTACAGCAGTCTTGAAATTGCTGAGAACAGTGCCAGTAGTATGTGATAAATCAACTATCTCTAGCATTATAGCTCACAGGAAAGGCCAACGGTCAAGTAAGCAAGTAGTTGTTGAGGATCAGTATCATTCCAGCATTTGAATCAAGTATAATGACCAAAGTATCTTTATAAGTAGTGTCTTTACAAATAAGGCCCCATATGTTTGAAGCTATTGGTTGATGTATTTTGCTGAGTGCTAAGCAGTGACATGGAACTGATAACTGTTAATGCTGTATTTTCTCTCTCTGATCCTCTCCCCCTGTAGGGGCTCGGGTCAATGCCAAAGATAACATGTGGCTCACCCCTCTCCACCGTGCTGTGGCATCCCGGAGTGAGGTGGGCAGGTTCACTCATGCGCACACACATGGATGCACATACCCACATAAAAGTATTTACTCCATCACAACAACTCAAACAACATGGTGAATGATCCTAGATTACACACACTGAGACAGATGTCGAGTTGCTAAGCCACACATCATAATATTTAGCCATAAATAACTCCCTATGCACATCAATATATACTTTATCTTCTCCACATATTAACACACCCCATTGAGTCTATAAAATACATCACGGATTAATCTGCAAAACCTTGACTTGTAGGGCTGGGTGATGTGGCCTAAAAATAAAATCTCTGATTTAATAACATCTGATTTAGGATTTTAATCTAAAAAAATCTTTTAAAAGAACTACAAAAGACAAATGAAATATTCAAATGAATATGTTCTTTATTTAAACTGTAAAATGATTAACAAAAGCAAACAAAATAAGATGAATTTCCCTGTTGGGATTAATAAAGTGAAAACCTAACTTTCACCAATCCTAAAAAAATATATGAATTAAGTGTGCCTCTTGAAAAAATGGATTCTGTACCTGAAGAAAAAAACTTTATACAAAATTAAACTCATGTTAGTTGTAAGGGGGTGGCGTAGCTCAGTGGGTAGAGCGGTTGTCTGGTGATCGGGATGTTGCAGGATCAATCCCCGGTCCTGCAGAAAGCATGTTGAGGTGTCCTTAAGCAAGACACTGAACCCATAACTCCTCCCCGAGCGCCATATGTTGGCAGTTCACTGCCCATATACAATAGGATGGGTTAAAATGCAGAGACATCCAAATTCCCCCTTTGGGGACTAATAAGGGAATCCTTTTTTCCCATGCTAAACATTAAACTCATACACGAGTTGTCACAAAAAAGGTGAATTGGTTCAACTGGATAAGAAGTTTAGTCAGAAACGTTACTTCACTCAAAAGGTTGACATCTCCAGACGGAAGGTGAATCTTCAGTCAGAGCTACTGAAGATGTCACCTGTTTGAGTGATGAAACATTTCCGAATAACCTTTTCATCCATTTGAACTGATTCAACATTTTTGTGATTCACTTACCTGGATTATTTAGTATGCATCAAGACATACATCAGGTGCTTTAATGTCTTTTTTGTGTGGAAAGAACACAAGCCAGTGTCATGTCAAGTACATTTTATTTGTATAGTCCATTATCACAAATTCCAAATTTGCCTCAGTGGACTTTACAGTGACACAACATCCTGTCCTTAGACGACCCTCACATCACATAATGAAGAATTCCCTAAAAAAACTTTAAAAGAGAAGAAAAATAGAAAGAAACTTTAGGGAAAATCCCAAAGCTAGAGGGACAATCTGATTTTCTGGTGTAACTTTCCTCTGTATGTTTGTATCGTGTCTTGTCTTTATAATGGATGTATTGTAGCAACACATAAACCAAAAAAAAGGATTCCCTTATCAGTCCCGCAAGGGGAAATTTGGATTTCTCTGCATTTTAACCCATCCTATTACATAGGAGCAGTCAGCTGCCAACATATGGCGCTTGGAGAGTAGTGTCTTGCTCAAGGACACCTTGATACGCTTTCTGCAGGACTGGGGATTGAACCTGTAACATTCCATTTGCCAGACAATTGCTCTACCCACTGAGCTAGGCTGCCCTTAGTGGAGACTAAATGAATGCCTGCTGGATGACCATGAACAAATGCTCTGTCAAAGTTGCATTAACCTTTTTTTTTCAGACACATACCCACTTTAACTTGCTCTTCCCCTACATGCTCTCACAGGAGGCGGTGGGTGTGCTGATCCGCCACTCTGCTGATGTGAATGCTCGGGACAAGAATTGGCAGACACCGCTGCATGTGGCTGCAGCAAATAATGCACTGCGATGTGCTGAGGTCATCATCCAGATGCTCAGTAGTGTCAATGTGTCGGACCGTGGTGGTCGCACTGCCCTGCACCACGCTGCCCTTAACGGCCACACAGAGGTACTGCAGAAATTAACAGGGACTGACAGACATGGCATTTATGTTTAAACTATTGACACCTACAGTGATACTAGCAATTGCATTGATATTTGGGCTGCCATAGCTCAGCAGTGAAACATCCCTAAAAGTTAGGCTTCGCAGGTTCAATCCCACCTAGGGGCATCAGGAAAGAACATCCGGTCTTAATACCCCAATCTGAGTAAATTTGAGACATACATTGTAAAGTGCTTTGAGAGGTTGCAAGACTAGAAAACTGCTACAGAAAAAATAGTTCATTTACCTTATCCACCACTACATTATCCTAGAGATCAGTTCAAAAGGAACATGGGGTTATTGTGTTATCAGCATCCTTATGAGGAGTTCAAAAAACATAGTTGAACTTGGATTATAGCCACTGATGTTGTAGCCTCTGTTAGTAAAAATATTCCATGAGCTTTACTAGTCATATCTGCCTGGTAAGCATGACAGTTTCAGTTTTTCTTCAGCCTCAACTTTGAAAACCTTTTTCTTAATGTACAGGACATTTTTACTCCATAATAACGAGAAAACAAAAAACAAAAACAAAAAAGCCGCCACATAATCGGAATTTTTCAGATTAGCTATGGTCTTAAATTTGTCATTGATGAAAAGTGTCAAAAAGACATTGGTTTGCAAATTATCTTAAGGATTCTACCTGAGCATGTTTACATATTTTCATGTCTGTATGGATTTAAATTCAGTCAAGCCAAATTCATCTTTGCCTGTGAAATATTTCTTATTAATCAGAGAATCCCCCATGCATAGTCTCAAAACTTACTGCTGGCAGATTTTGGGGGCCTCCTTTTCTGCCCAATGTTCCCTCAAGCTTGTTTATGCAGTAACTCTGTTTGATAAGATTTATTTAGAATGCGGTTACATAAAGTTCGCCCCCACAACACATTTTGTCCAACACACAACACAAATGCTCAAATTCCCACACATGCATACATAGATTCATGTAAACATTCAGATGGGTGCGGACACACACACACACACACACACACACACATACACACACACACATATATGCAACCCTGACTCATCACTTGTTTACTGGCTTTTCTTTCTCACTTCCTTGCATGCTGTTTTTCAGATGGTGAGCCTCCTCCTTGCAAAAGGAGCCAACATCAATGCCTTTGATAAGAAGGATGGACGAGCACTGCACTGGGCAGCTTTCATGGGTAAGGATGGATGCAGATTGTTTTCTTCATGGTTTATCTCATTGTATGCCACATCTCCATTCCTGGAGGGTGATGGCTTCTGCCTTGTTTTTTTAAAAAAAAGAAGTGATGAGCCTGAGTCATCTAACAGCCAAAGAATCTACTTTGGATTTGTAGTTCCATCATACAGTTTAAACCAATGCCCAGGTGTATTAGATGTCAAAAGGGCTCCATCTTAAGCTCCAGTGTGACTCAAAACTCACATAATCTAACAACTTTTTTTCATTGAAATAGTCAGAACGGAAAATGTGTATTGTTGCACAAGTTTGCTAATTTGCAATAGTGGGCTATACAAATAACATTGACTTGACTTGAGCATAGCTCAGTGGGTAGGGCGGTCGTCTGGCAATCGGAAGGTTACAGGATCGATCCCCGGTCCTGTATATAGCATGTCTAGGTGTCCTTGAGCAAGACACTGAACCCCTAACTGCTCCCCGAGCGCCATATGTTGGCAGCTCACTGCTCCTATACAATAGGTTGGGTCAAAAATGCAGAGAAATCCAAATTTCCCCTTGTGGGACTGATAAGGGAATCTTTATTTTATTTGTGTTTTACATATATTATTTCACTGTTGCTCTCTCTACAGGTCACCTGGATGTTGTGTGCCTGCTGGTGAGCCAGGGGGCAGAGATCAGTTGTAAAGACAAGCGGGGTTACACTGCCCTCCACACAGCAGCTTCCAGTGGCCAAATTGCAGTGGTCAAACATCTGCTAAATTTGGCTGTGGAGGTACAATACAGAAACATAGACACACACACATCCAGGCACAGAGTGACACTATCCCGGAATGACTTAAAAGATTATGATAACTTTCTTACATACACAAAAAAAAACATACATGTCACTTGTTTCACCACTTTATAAGTACAGTGATACATATGTGTGCACCTACTCAACCATGATCTTTGATGAATACATATATAAATAAGTTAAATTATTTTCCTTCATCTTGACTCCAGATAGATGAGTCCAATGCATATGGAAATACAGCGCTCCATGTGGCCTGCTTCAATGGCCAGGATGCAGTGGTCAGTGAGCTAATTGACTACGGTGCTAATGTCAGCCAGCCCAACAACAAGGGCTTCACCCCATTGCACTTTGCCGCCGCCTCCACGCATGGTGCCCTCTGCCTTGAGTTTCTTGTTAACAACGGGGCTGATATCAATGTGCAGGTACTTCATGTGAATGGTCAGCACTTTGTGCGATTTGAAAGTTTTGATAAAGAAATGAAAAGGAGTAACATTGTTCAGCAACTAACAGCATTAAGCATTAAACAGGATCTCAGTTTTCTGCTCCTTTAAAATCCAGTGACATTGAAATAATAAAGTGGTGTAATGCAGGTGTTATCTATATCTTAGTATATGTATCATTGTAGCTGTCTGCAGTCTTGGCATTGTCATCGACCAATGAGAGAGGTATTTGATGATTCCATCTAGCAGGTTCTCTCTAATTGTTTCCTTTCTCTACATCCCTTGATCCCCCAGAGTCGGGATGGGAAGAGCCCCCTGCACATGACAGCAGTACATGGACGCTTCACACGTTCCCAGACTCTCATCCAGAATGGTGAGTACCCCTTCAGGTTTCAAGTGACAAGTTCCATGATCTTTCACAGGGGTGTCCTTGTGGCTGGCCAGCCCTCAACTGAATGTTTTTTTTTTCCTCATAGGTGGTGAGATTGATAGCATGGACAAGGATGGCAACACCCCTCTACACATTGCTGCCCGCCATGGCCATGAGCTTCTAATCAACACCCTCATCACTAGTGGAGCAGACTGTACAAGGTGCATGTGTGTGTATGCATAAGCCTGTCAGGAAGCATGTAGATATTTACGTGCAGTAAAAATGTTTGTATGCACTGAGCATTGTTTTTGACAAATATTCAAAAGTGGCTGTGAAAGCTACCAAACCTGTCTTTCTCACATCTCACATGTGTCTCTGTAGGCGAGGCATCCATGGAATGTTCCCTCTCCACCTGGCTGCCTTGAATGCTCATTCTGACTGCTGCCGGAAGCTGCTTTCCTCAGGTATTACACCAACAGTATTAAAAGACTCCCCAAGAATGTGAGAGGCTCATCATTGTAACAGGCGGACATTTTGCCTATACAGTAATCTATAGGGATCCTCATGGCCTATCAGTAGTACTGGTTAAAAAAGTGCGAATTAATGTCAACTGCCAGATCCTCTTTGAATAAGATTGGTATCCATTGTAGAGCAAGAGAGCTATGGCCCTGCTGTTTTTTTTCTTTCTCTCAGTGGAGAATTCCTCACAAGAACAGCTATTCAGTCTTGGCCAGATTCAAGTCACACTGTTCCAGTAATAAACAAGGCCTTACAGAGTATGATTACACATGGTTGATGGGCTTGTCTCTCCAGACAAGAATGTATTCCATTTGAAATGTTCCTATCGGCTTATTGATATTAGTGGGAAGCATCTGGGTTTCGTTTAAAACTGTTTGTCATTACTTTTGCATGGTAGAAAATGTCCTTCTTCTCTTGTCAGACCATTTCTTCCTAATTTATGAGAGTGTTGTGAAATGTGTAAGAGACAATAGGCGAAGACTGGTGGAATTCAACAAATATTAAATTATGGGTCAAAGGATGAGCCATTCTGAGTCCAGCTTCTGTGCTCTGTTTTACAATTCTCAGCCAGTTGCCCTTAATTTGTGCCCAGAGACACAGGCCAGAGCGACACTGAGCTCTCTATGAAGCTCCTTTGCTGCGCCAGAGCGACACTGAGCTCTCTATGAAGCTCCTTTGCTGCACTGAACAGCAGAGGAATTGATTTTGATTCTATTTTGAAATAAAATCCAAATCTACTAATGAAATATGCATTGCTATTTAATTTCTCTCCATCGACACTACACAATTAAATACAAAGGACATTAATGTCTTTAATGTCATTTTCCCTGTTTTTTAAGGTTGGTATTACATTTCTCGAAAGACTGCCTTAATTGTGCCTAAATTTGATATAAAAATAGACTTCTAAAATGAAACAATAGATCAGATTGGAGTTATACGGTACTGAAATGGCAACATCAACTTCCTCCGTGTAGCTGGTGTAAATGACACCACTGATCAAAATGAGCACATCTCTGTTTCAAGAGAGACTGTGAAAAAAATTCTGCTTACTTAATACATTCTGGTATGGATAAGGGCTCAGTTGTTTGGAAGGGTTGTGAATCAAAATTGTTCATGAAAAGTGTCAAAAATAAATTACGTTGCCTGCTAATGGCAACTCTCTTTTCTAGACTCCTACATTGATCAGTCTTCCAGACTATCCTTCTCTGTTCTTGTGAGAGTATATTGTCACCTGTGTTCGTGCAAAGTGTGTGAAGTGTTTGTGGGCACACTTGTTTTGTGTTCTCTTGCACATGCATGTATGTTGTATGCCCTTACCTAACCTGGTAATTGTGTCTTATTTTCACACTCCTCACACTAACACCGTTTTATCTCTATTCCTCTTTCCCCTCCTGTCTCTCCCTTCCTCCCTCTGTTGCTGTTGTTGCGTGTTGTCTGGTCTCGCTCCCGTTGGTCTGTGCTGCCCCCCTCAGGTCGGAGGTTTAGCATAATGTGTAACGACTCAGTCCTGTCTGCAGGCTTCCAGATAGACACACCTGATAGTCTTGGGAGGACCTGCCTGCATGCTGCTGCTGCTGGAGGGTAAGAGCCATCTGCCTCACTCTCCATCCTCTATTTATTGCAATTTCTATAAGTGTTTTATATCTAGATCAGGGGGGTCATTGGGGGGCTGCAGTCCGTTACAGCATGCACTAGCAGGGAGATCTGGGAGATATCTGTTTCTAAAATGTAGTTTAAGTTTTCCAGCAATATTTGCATCTCCCTATTTACTTTTTTCTCTTATCTCTGTGGACAGTAATGTAGAGTGTGTGAAGTTGCTCCTGAGCAGTGGCGGAGACCACAACAGGAGGGACAACTGTGGCAGGTAAGCCGGTATACATGTTGTACGTGGGTTTTTAGCCCAATTAAAGTATCATTACATGACATACATCTTACAACAGTATACATGCAGATCTGGCTGGAGGCTGAATTACAATTATGCCATAACATCCAAGCTCTTCTCACTCACTCCCTTTGTCAATAATTTCTACCAAAGAAAACGATCCCACAACACAAACAATTACATAGTCATGAACATTTATACAGTTGGAGGGAGTGAAAAGTAAAATTTTATATTAAAGAGATTGTTTCTCTTATCTTGAGGTGCTTTACTATAAGATAGTGAGGTGGTACATGAACAAGACCAAGTGGCAGACTTTAAGTAGAGTTACATAAATTCAACTGCTATTCAGTTTCTTGTTCTTGTAGGATGCACATGTGTAGTGCAAGCCATCTCTTTGTCAGTCTCGGAACCAACTAAAACTAACTGTAGTAGTCAGAATTAAAGCCTTGGTTTGTCGCAGTTTAAGAGTTTTAGAGCTTTCCTGCTTCATGTGATTCATGTTCAAACACTTTGTTGTGTGTGTTTTTGTTTGTTTGTGGGTCTGGATGCCCTCCCCTCCTCTCCCAGAACCCCACTCCACTATGCTGCTGCCAGCCGCCACTACCAGTGCCTAGAGACTCTGGTAGTATGTGGAACCTGCATCAACGCCACTGACCAATGGGGTCGCTCTGCTCTGCACTATGCTGCTGCCTCAGACCTGGACAGAAGGTATTTGTGTGGGTGGGGGGATGTGTCACTGTCTCATTCAAGACTCCTCTGGTCTCATCTTCGTATCATTTCGCATCTCATCACCTAGAAAGGGAGAGGAGGTTATCTTAGACCTGCTTTGAGTTTTATAAGCAAATAGAAGTAAAACATAAATGCAAAGGATTATGGGATTTACTTTTAGAGAGAACTTTTAAGCCACTCTCCTCACATTTATTTGCCTTGTACAAGGGATGGATCATAAAAATAATAATTGATTGTGCAAAGTAAACTTTTGTGACCTGTTTGTTTAAATTATTCAGTTTTGAATACCCTATAGTAATTATAGTATGCATTGAAAAGGCTAGGGTTTAATAATTGCTGACAGATGAACAAGTGTGCTGACTGGAGATACACATGTTACAATGTGCGTTGCAACATGCGTTACAATGTAATATGTGTATATCCAGAGAGTGGAGCTAGTTGGTGACATAACTGGTTTAGGTTGCTTATTGTTACCTTGTCATCTACTCATATTCCAATTATAGGAATAATGTAAGGCCCCCCACTGATCAATTGATACTGAAAAAATAACTTATGCACATCCCCTCTTGGTGGTGTATCAGAAATCGGTGGTGTTGGCAGCTCTTGCTATGTATAGACCATTTGGTGGTCTGCACCTCTGTTTCTATGGCAACTCGAGGTTATATAAAGGGAAGGCTGGGTGGGGGTGGGCCAATTGTGAACAGGTGTGGCCCCCTGAGGGTTTCCTGCCCCACCCTTTCTGATGCAGCCTAAAAGCCTTACATCACACCAACCCCCTAGGGTGACATGTTTTAATCTGATATCACTACATCTCACCATCTCTTCACACCCTACCTTCTGCTCTCTACTTTTTTTTCATAGGCGGCGTGGTGCTCTGGAGCCAGAGAGTGAGGGGGTTCAGGCTGAGAAGGAGAAGGAGGCGGCACTGTGAGTTCATCCTCAACTCTCCTCCATATATTTCTTTACTTGGTCATTAATTTACCAAACTCTCTAGTTGACCACATTTTTGTTACTATAACACACTACAGTCCGCCTCAGGTGAATCCGTTGTTGGTCGCACTACCTCACATGTGCTAGCAGTATAACTGTTGGTGTTGTGTAGCTTCACTGCACGTAGCTGTATGCAAAGACGCTGTCAAAATTTTGCAGACACGAACATGACTCTGAATATTCTTTGTATATATATATATATGTATGTAGCGATCAAGAAATGTCATGTAGATGATAGATGTCATGTAGCGCTTAGTTTGTCTCAAACATATCGAGAGAAGACAATTTCATGAAAGGGACAGGATGAAAAAAGATATTAAATATTCTTTGCATGTATTGATAGTGATGGAAAAGTGGAAAGATTTTAATCAAATGCTTAAACTCACCGTTAATTTGAAATGAAGATTGAGGTCCATCTAAATCCGTGTCCATCCCCACTACATGGGGACTAATCATGACACATAAAAATGGACCTCAGACTATTTCCCAGATGCAATAGATCAGGTCAGGGATCCGAAGGCTTTCATAAAGATCTACATCATAATCATAATGAACTTCAAAATTTTATATCAACGTGATGGCGCATTAAAATGAGTTTCGAGTTAGCAAGGATGTCTCATTAATGCCTGTTGCTTCAACTCCTCTCTGCTTGCGTTTCTGCTCTATGTGTTTAATTGTCTATACTTGATCAATAATCCAGGTAAGGAAATCATAAAACAGATTCAACTTTCTGCAATACGCGTTTACTTGTCTATATATTTGTGTGATTGTAACACGTCGATGTCATAGGTAGAGTTTGAGATTAAGGTTAAAATGGTTTTAGGCAATTAACACAGGATTTATTTAGTGATGTATTTCATTGGTTCACTTGCAGAGGAGGGAGCACTCTGATACCAGAGCTGTTGCCTCATTCCCTCTTCTCAGAACGCATGGCTCCCCTTTTCTCTCTCGCCATTCAGTCGTGTGTTTTACCCTGGACCCAACTTCACTGCTGTATATATATACAGGCTGTTAGTTTGACTCCTTGTCACATCTGCTCTCCTACAAGCCATGCTCACTCTCTCTGCTTGTTTCCGAGGCTAAACCACACACCCCTAACCCAGTGATGTACGTGTTTCTTTACATATTAGTGGGGAGCTGAGATTCGATCACTCGAGACGCAATCTTTTTTATTATTTTTTTCATTTTTCATTTTCCTTTCCCCGTTTTTTTCCCCCCAACCAAATACCCAGAGTTTTCTACTGCTGGGTCAGTTGCTTTGATACCCCTCTAGAACATCGACAGGAAAGAGGAAGCCATAGCATGCGAGTCCTCCAGGTCACTTAACGACTAGCCCTCGCTATTTCACACATCATGGTCTCGCAGAGAAAGCACAGTGCTTGGCTGTCAGAGGAGAATGAAGGAGAGTACTTTCCCTTCACTTAAACATGAGAGCCCAAATGACCCAGGGACACTAGTGAACCCAGAATACTTTGTCCAACTTAAACCCTATATTCATGTATAGGCATGTGAGGCTTAGCCAATTATGCCCCACTAACTATGGACCTCAGGCCAATGTTGGAAACGGCGCAGCCGGGATTTGAACACCCAACTGCATGACGCACTGAACATAGGTGCCGGAGGCCCCCTCTCGAGACTCATTCCAATACCAGGTGTGAACTGATGCACTTAGATGGGCCCACTTGTGATTAGATCACCCAAGACGCATGTTAATATGTAAGGAGTACACAGGCTCAACAATTAAAAAAGATATGCAGGTACAGAAACTGGTGAAATCACGCATTTATCTGTACATGAATATGACATTATTATGTAAAATCTCATGAATAGTTTAAGACATGGTTTCAGTCTCTCTAGTTCAATCAGCTGGATTATCTCGTAATGATGTCATGGCTGTGTTTTGAATGAGGAGTGTCTTATGTGTACCAGGTGTTTGGAGTTCCTGTTACAGAGTGGTGCTACGGCCTCTCTGAAAGACAAACAGGGCTACAGTCCTGTCCACTACGCAGCTGCCTACGGACACAGACACTGTCTGGAACTGGTCAGTGTATATGTACATACATGCCATGCACATTGTAGTCAGATTGCCTCTGTGGCCACATGCAGGAAATAGTTTGGTTATTATTTGGTAGTGACTCCAGGTGTTTTCTCCAACTGCTCATATTTGCTCTGGACACTACACAACTTCATTCCAGGTGTCTGCTATCTCTTTTTAAAGTATAGAACATTAAAGTAATGAAGAATCCTTAAATTTTGGTGGTCCAGTGGTTAGTACTGTTGCTTCACAACAAGAGGGTCCCGGGATCAAAATCCCATCCCAGGTCCTTTCTGTGTGGAGTTTGCATGTTCTCCCTGTGTCTGCGTGGGTTTCCTCTAGGTGCGCCGGTTTCCTCCACCCATAAAAAAGACATGCATGAGTTAGAGTTAATACTCCTGCCTGTGCCCCTGAGCAAGACAATAGGTAAAATAACTGGAGTTCGTCCTGGGGCACTGTAGCTGCCCACTGCTTCTATAGAATTTGATGAGTTAAATGTGGAAGGCAAATTTTATTGTGAGAATACAATTTGCTGTAAGAGTACAGTGACAAAATGTAATGATGTTCGTCCCTTTTGTTCTTCAAAAGGTTAAAGAATTGGGTTATGTGTGCCAATATTGGTAGCAAATCACTGCAGGCAACAAGTTAACTTTCCTGGTCATGTTGACCTCACTACAACCTCAAGTTTTTGAAGTAGCTCCAGTTTAATTCTTGAATCTGCAGTCTGTCATTTAACATCAAACCATATCAACCCCTAGGGTACTAGATGAGGTTCTGTTGTACTTCTTCAATTGCTTCTTTCTTTATAAGCCCTCTGGTTGGCAGCTTCTCTTTAACAGTGTAATACATTCAGGGCTGCTTGGTTTAAATTTCATACTAGCCCACTTAAAATTGTTGTTTAGTGTATCATGTAGTACTGATTTGGATTTGGATATTTCTGAATTGTCAGTTGATAAAGTGCACATGAGGGCAGGCTTTGAACGAGATGGAGGATGTCAACCTGGTGTTGAGTATGTGTTGTGATCTTCAGCTGCTGGACGGAGATGAGAGCCCCCAGGAAGACCCTGATGCCCTCAGCGCCAGGAGCCCACTGCACCTGGCTGTAAGTTGAAGTCTCTCGCTCTCTCTCTCTCTCTCTCTCTCTCTCTCATTAATCATTTAAGTTGTTTTTGTCTCCAAGCTTTCACATTTACAGTCTGTATTTGTCAATCAGTCTTTTTACTTGCTTGTCTGTCTGCATGCAATTCAAAAATTCAATTTATGTGGGTTGTATAGGTTTTTCTCTGCTGATACATGACTCTGATATATTTCCCTCTAGGCATACCATGGCCATGCACAGGCCCTAGAGGTGCTGTTGCAGGGAAAGAGAGAGGTGGACCAGGGAGACGAGGCAGGCAGGACTCCGCTGGCCCTGGCTGCCCTGCGAGGAAACACCGACTGCGTTCACACACTCCTCAATCAGGGGGCTTCACCACACACCACAGATAGCCAATATGGTCGCAACCCTGTGCACCTGGCAGGTACACCTACTTGCATGGAGATATTTACGATTCTTTTATATTTGAACTAGGCATTTTACTTTTAGTTTTATTTTTTCCTAGGCTTTTCTGTGTTTGTCTTCCTGTTAAAGCTGTGATTCCTAAGATTTTGCATTATTTTTCTACTTTTGAAACATGCTGATGTTTCAACTCTGTTGGTACAATCAATTAATATTACTGATCCATCCATCCATCCATTGTCAACCGCTTATCCGAAATCGGGTCGCAGGGGAACTGGAGCCTATCTCCGTTCTCACTGGGCGAGAGGCAGGGTACACCCTGTATAGGTCAACAGTCTATCACAGGGCAGAGCAGTTAGGGGAACGGTGTCTTGCTCAAGGACACCTCGACACATTTCTCTGCAGGACCGGGGATCGAACCTGCAACCTTCCGATCGCCAGGCGACCGCTCTACCCACTGAGCCATGCCGCCCCTTAATATTACTGATGAACAGCGTATTGGCATTATGTAATCAGGCAGATGAAATAACAATTCATATCGAAAAATTTGATGAATTGCAACTTTAAACTCTTCCTTGTTCTATGGCTAAATTGGTAAGTCATGCTTTTGGCTTAAATTACTCTCTCTTAAATTACTCACTCTCTTATTTTTACCAGTTATCAACGGTCATACGACCTGCGCCCGTCTCATGTTAGAAGACTCAGACAGTGGAGAGCTGGTGGATGCTGCAGACTCACAGGGCCAGTGAGTGTCTTACTCTGTCCTTTCTTCTTGCTGTTCTTCTTTACTGTTCCCATTTAGAAATGTGGCGTTTACTCATCAGGTGAAGGGAGCAAAATGTCTCCTCTCTGTCTTTGAACTTTTGTGTTTTTTTTCACCCCTCAAATCCTCATCCTTTCCAGGACTCCTCTGATGTTGGCAGTAGCAGGAGGTCATGTGGATGCAGTATCTCTACTTTTGGAAAGAGAAGCTAATGTCAACATGGCTGATAGCAATGGACTCACCGCACTGCACATAGGGGTAAGCGTGTGT
>OMLC01047511.1:8151-18201 GCA_900302585.1 Regalecus glesne | reverse complement strand
GTCCACAGGCTGTGATGATTTGATAGCATCTGTGTTTGACTTTGCCAAGAACATGTGTTCGCTGCATCTCTCTGAGGAAGAGATCGGTGTGTTCTCAGCCTTCGTGCTCCTATCTGCAGGTGGGTCCACTCCGCACCACAAAGCCACCAAAGGTGGACATCTGTTTGTGCTATCGGCATTTGGCTGATGCTCCTATCCAGAGCCATTTAAAATGAGTGCTCGTGGAGACAACGCCTCGATCACATTTCAAGTAATCAAATCCAAGGACCCTGGGCATGTTCTGACAAAAGCACGCCGTTCTTATGACCTACAAACACACTGGGACGCCAACATATAAACAGCAGGGATTTGATTTGTATTTCTTTTTGCTCAAATGTTTCGGTTTGTTTTTCTAAAGCAGTGCCTCTCGGTCTGGCAACTGCTGCTGGTTTTTTTTTTTCCTGTTCTTCCAGGTAGTTATGTGTTTATGTTGTTCAGGGTTTAACACCCCCTATAAAATCATGATTGAAATACCTGACACGAGACGTGAACTCAAATAACCACTGTTCCAAATCCCATCCAAATGGATCCATGAAAGAAGCAAAACTCATACACGTGTACATGTGCACGTGCATTTTATCTGTGGGTGATGCACATGCACAGACACATGCACGGATGGTGTGAAACTCCAGATTGCATGTAAAAGGATATCCAAAGTGATGCTTCCTTTATGCCTCTGTGTGTGTGTGTGTGTGTGTGTGTGTGTGTGTGTGTGTGTGTGTGTGTGTGTGTGTGTGTGTGTGTGTGTGTGTGTGTGTGGTTCAGACCGTTCCTGGCTTCAGGAGAAAGTGAAGGTGGAGAAGCTTCAGCAAAAGACCCAGCTGGCTCTGCAACATGTCCTGCAGAAGAACCACCGAGAGGACGGTGTACTCACCAAGGTACACACACACACCCACACCCACACACACACACACAAATGTGTGTGCATGCAGCTGTATGCAAATCCATAAACAGAATCTTGGACTCGTCTCCACTGCTATGCTCACATACAGACAAGCCTAACCAGCAGATCCTTCTTTGTTCCTTGTACACCGCCTTCATCCTCATCTCGTCTCTTCCCTGTCTGCCAACTCTTCACCTCCCTCTCCTTAACCTCCCACCACCACCAACCCCCACCTTTCCCTATCAGTTGATTTGCAAGGTGTCGACGTTGCGGGCCCTCTGCAGCCGGCACACGGAGAAGCTGTCAGCATTCAAGGCAGTCTACCCGGACATCGTCCGAACCCACTTCCCCCCCTTATACAAGGAACTGTTTGGCTCAGACTTTGAACAGGCTATGCCTGCAGAGGGCTAGCCACTAAGAGGTTCTCCACAGTGCGATGCCACATTCTGACTGTATCTAACCGTATTTGTACGGTTCGGGGGGCTGTAACATTGAGAGCCCCCCTGCCGAGGGGAAAATGGACAGACCGTCTGTCAGCGACGTGGCTACTACACTTACACAGACAGCCGGCGTGCTGTGCAAAATGAAAGGATCTCGCCCCCTTTTCTTCTTCTTCATCTTCTCCACCACCGTCCTCCACGTCCTTCTCTCCATCATCCCCATGGCATCTAGATTGGACGGACACCAGGCGAAGGATGAGATTGAGGATTTCATGTCCATAGTGCTTACAGCAGAGCTTGTAAAATGTTATCAGGTCACAAACCCACCACCCACAAGGAGACTGTACTTCCTGGCCAAACCCTGAGGCTAATATGAACATGTCACATGGTGGACGTAGGCACCAAATTATGATTTCTCTTTTCCTTTTCGGAGTACTTTGCTTCGTAATAATTGGAGGAGGCCCAGCGGTGACAAATCTTCATAATGCCATCACAAAGACCTAAAAGCCATTATTATAAATACTTTTTTTTTCATAGCACAGAAATTATCATGTAATCCCCCCGGGGGGCTCAGACCTAGAGGTTGAACACCACTTGAAGATGAATGGCCCTGTGCATGTTGCTTTAAATGGGTGGCTCAAATTCTGTTTGTCTCCAGCGATGCCGGTTTCCATAACATGTTAACGTCAAAAGATGACTTGCTTTGATTATCTTGATATTCCTGATACTTAAATTTCTTTGACAATGATTTAAAATGAAGTTTACAAAGATGTTCAAATGAAGATTACTAGGGCGGCACGGTTCAGTGGGTAGGGTGGTTGTCTAGTAATCGGAAGATCGGTGGTTCAATCCCCGGCCGGTGCAGACAGTGTGTCTTTTCAGTGGCTTTCACCTGGTTTCTCTTTCTCCTATTGGTTAATGGTGGACGATGGAGCATGAAACACACACAGAAAAACAAAAAGGATCATGTGATCAAAAAGACTTTTGAGCTAATGAAGTATGTCTCGATCAGGTCCAACCTGCCTCGGGAGGGAGGGATACAGAAAGCAGCAGACTACGCTAGAAATGAGAAGAGTTATATTCCAAATTAAGAGATCCAGTTTTTGAGAAGTCAATGTGAAGTGGTGGCTTACACACAGAAAATATGGTACATCTTGAAGGACAGTCAGTAATTTAGGGGGTGATTAATGAGAAAATAATACTTTTAATAACTTGGTCCTCTAGATGTCCTCTAGAGATGCTAAATGATGAATGTCAAGAGAGGACTTTTTTTTTTTTTTTTACAAAGTGGATACAGCATTTTGAAATATCGGTCTTCAAATTCAGCAGCCACAGAAAGAACAGGACAATCATCAACATAGGCTCAGACTTCACCTCCGTCACAGCCATCGCTGATGAAGATCTGATATTTAGAAACATGGAATGAGCTCCATTAAATAGCACCAGTTGTCCATGAAACCTTAACATTGTTCCTTACAGGGTAATACTACATCTAAAGGCTATTCTTGCCAAAATGACTCGATGTAAAAAATATTTTTAGAAACTATTTTTAAGAACCTGCTGTTATGAATTATAGCTGTGGCTTTCTTATTGTTCAATGGATCAGGCACTTTGAACCTGTTTGTAATTTAAGAAAATCTTTTATTTTCATTTTCAAATGTGTTATTTGCTTTATGCAGTATTGGCAGCGGTAACCTGATCCAATGCTGGTATTTGCCATCCGAAATTCAAGAGCAATATTTCAAAATCCTCCTTTGTTTCTCCAGCTCAGATAAATTGGTCTTTGGCGTCAGCTCGCTCAACAGAACTCCAACACCCTGCACCATGACTCTGTCCATCTACCTCCCATGTCCCCGCCATCTCTAAACCCATCACAAACTGCACTTAGATACGCGGGTCTCCAGTTTCTCCGTGATGCACCCATATTCTATGAGAATGAATAATGAAACTGAGCTTTTCATCCCGGCACTCAGAAATAGACTAGCATGGTACAAGAAGAAATGAGAGAAATGGACATGTTAGAGAGAGCAACTTTATCTCATCTGGATATTGAGCAGTACAGCCCCCTAGTGGCCGATACAGGGAAGTACAGTCAGTTGTTTCAGATGCCTCGCCAGCCTAACCATGGCCTAGTCGTAGAAGAGTCAATGGTCAAGTCACTTTACGTTAAAACAATTAAGAAAATGCATTTGCAATTCAAGACTTTCAAAAACACTTCTCATTTATAAACCCCCCCAACTCATCTTAAACATGCTATAGAGAATTACTCTTTGTTATTTTATCAAAGGCTTTTTTTACCCACCAATTAGGCTGACAGTACTTGTCCCTGCACACCCCCCCTGTATATAAGGATGTCTCTGGGTGTAAAGACTCAAGTTCAGAGTCAAAACAATAACCTGGCATATTCCATGTCTGCTCGCTTTAGTGCTGCTTTTTCTGCCTCCACACCAGTCCCATTGTCAAAAGTGCAGTTAGATCTGAATGGTCAAGAGCATCAGACAGAAGTCTTGACTGATGGTGAATGACCTCCATGTGATCCAACAGAAGAACTGAGATCAAGTTGAACGTCTCGGAGAGTAACTTAGGATGCAGCAATACTTCAAAAAGAGATCTCAATACTTGATTCATGTGCCAATGCAGATACATTCAAATGGATAGTGTGGGCTTGTGGGTGAAGGTGCACAGTGTGTGTGTGTGTGTGTGTGTGTTGTGTCGGTATGTATGTTTTAATGTGTGCCTGTTTCTGTAGAAGTGTGTTTAAGTGTTTTGTCTGTTGGCTCTCTGAGGTGTTCCACTGCTGTTGGCTAGCGCTTTGTCTGAACCACATGCACCAGTTGTTTTGGGTTTTTTACACATCTCACATAGTCCACAGCAGCAAAAAGAAAGTAGTTCTTCTAGCTGCTCCATTTTTTCTTTCCCATGGAGGCCCTGGAGTGACATCCAGTCAGGATGGGGCTATAAACAGCCAGCAGTTGAATATCAGTCGATTTAATGTAAGGCTGACGTTTGTCTACTTTAACAGGAATCTGTCATTGATCGAAGGTCCTATAGGGCCGTCCATGGTCACACATGTCAAAATAGTCCAAAACTTTTCCTTCAAAGTTTGTTTTTAAAAAAATCTTCTTTTGTTACCGTCCATCTGCTGTACTTTGGTTTCCAGCCCTGAAAACAGTTCTTTGCCCAGTGTAAGTGTGACAAATATGAATACATTATTTCAGTCTAAATGACAGGGCCGTGGTAGCCCAGTGGTAGAAGGTATATTCCAGGGGAAAGCATCCGGCCATAATCCCCATGCTCCATTTAGGTCCGTGTCTGCCCCCGTGATGTGGGGACTAATCGTAATATAAAAATGGACCTGATTTCTGCCTGAACTAGAACATTGACAGATAAATTTAAGGCTGGAGTAATGCTGAGTGAATACAGGATAATAGAGAATACAATGGCCACCAACATATACTTTACTATTTGGTTCAATAATGTATTACTCAGTCCATGCCACTGAATTATGAGCAGCACCAAGCAAACAACCCCTTGGGAAATCCTCAATCTTGGATTGCTCCCTTTACATGAGATAGTAAACAGATATATTTTTCCCCATTTCATTCTCACTGGTCAAATTGACAAAGGAAATTCCCTCCTATTCTGTCATGCCTTGTTTTCCCATTACACAAACTGTTCCCGTGAAGGACAACACTGCTAAACTTCCACTTCAGTACAGTTTACCTGATTTCAGTAGTATAATCTGAGATGTGAAGCCCCATGCTCAGGGAGATCAGTAGGCACTAAATTACCACCAAAGGTTGTTTATTGCAATATAGCCATGCCCATGGGAAGAGGGTCAGTTTACATCATTCAAAACGACTGGAGTATGACAAAGAAATTGGTGATTTTTTTCAAACTATTTTGAGATGGTAATTTCCATGTTGTGAGACTGTACATCAACACTCTTCAAAGCTCATATGGTTGTCACATGTGGTTGTGTAAGCTCCGGAATAGCACATGGTACATCACGCCATGAAAGGGACTCCAGCAGTATCAGGAACGCATCAGGCCCTGACACCACCAAAGGCACTTCTAGCACTGTCCTCCGTTTGCAGCATGTTTGTTTGGTAGCACTTTTTGTCACTTTGGTGCTTTGTTCACGTGTATCGCAGTTGAGCACATGTGTCGGGAAAGGATAAGCCAGGTGTCTCAGGTTCGATCCCACCGCAGGTCATCGGGAAGGGCATCCGGCCTTAACCCTCTATGCTCCATCAAGTTCCGTGTCAATCCCCAGAGTGTGGGGGACTCATCGTGACACATAAAGTGAACCTTTTCTTTGAGGAGCGGACACCACTTTTAAATACATGTTGCTCAAATCAGCTGTTTGACGGTCAACACAGCTCCTCATAGTTAATGGGGGATAGGTTCCTCCCCTTCTAGTAAACGCAAAGTTCACAAAGGGGTTTTATTTGTGAATGGTAGTCAGGGCTGTTATTTTTTTTAATTTTTGCTATCACCCACTTCTGCACTGAGTCACAGGTTGTCCACCGTCCTTTAACTGGTGACCCTGGAAAACAAACAGTGCAATGTGCAGCCATCTGTTGACTGAGGAAACACATGCCGCTGAAGTTGAGTCGCATATGATCGTTTCATTTCCCCTTCCTCAGGTTTTCCTACTAATGACATTCAACGAAAGGGTTTCAAAAAGGTTGTTTTTTAAAAAAAATGGGCTGATAGACATTAATTGCTCCACATCTTATGATGGCCTTGTGGTTGCCAAGCCTCACACGCTGATTGAGTAGGTTTCCCTGCTGCCTCGGGAGTTGTCTGAATGAGTCATTTTCACCACAGTTTTACATCTTGCTTCACATAAAGACAGGATGTCAATGCGAGCTCAGCTACCAGAGCGAAACAGTCACCCATCGTAAAGCCATTGTAATGATTGCATTATCACATAGATATCATTGCACTCTGAGCAGTGTACCTTTTCTGGCCCATGTCCCGTATGAAAGAACGGCTCACCAAAACTATGCATAACATAGCGATGAGTGTAGTGGATTTGATTTTGAAGAAAACTAGTATCTACAGCGAAGGCCCTTATTTGTTCTGATTTGTGTGTGTGTGTGTGTGTGTGTGGTCTAAGTCTGCATTTCTGAATGAGTGTGCACAGGGCTCTAGCTATCTATGTCTGCATGTGTGCGTAAAAGACGGCGAGGCTATGCATCTATGTGCACATATATTACACATTGCTACCAATGACCTTCGGTGCAATATAAACCCAGACAAGGTTTAAGCCAATAACATCCTGGAAGACAAGAGGGAAAATGTTGCTTCCACGTTTTCAGTTTCTCTCTCTCTTTGTCCAAGAAATGACTTGTGTAGTAAATGCAAATACCCATCACATAACACATTACAGAGGAAACTGATGCCAGAAAAACTGCTGAGAACTTACTTTCTATGATCACCCAAAATGAGAAGCACAAAATTTCAATAACCGTTTGGTTATGATACGACACAAACTGACACATCACAAGGGTTTCGGATCTTTTTCAGATCATCTTTGAGACACCCATAATGTAAATATAACAGACCCGCCCCCCTCAGGAAAAGTACACGCAAAACAGGGAACAGAAACAGCAGGACGCATTGCAGGCAGTAGACTATGCATACAGACCGGCAGACAAGGCAGTAAAAGTCAAGCAAACAAACAAAACTGGTACACGTTTCAGTTCATCGCCCTGGCTGCAGGTCTGCCAGCAGCAGATAACAGACCCTGACCAGAACATCACAAGCTCCCACCAAATACTTCAGAGCGGCCAGCCAACTTATGAATCATGCTCCCCAGGTCCAGCCCAACACCTCACTCACCACCTTTTTGGGATGTCTTGCCACCCATTCCACTATATCCCATATTCATCACAGCAAGGCTCCCAAAGTCCAAAGCACAGTAGTAAAACTATCTCTTCAAATAATGAAAGTATCTTTAGCCATAACTGAATGTCAAGCAATAATGTAAATGTTGTATTTTATCTGTGTGTGTGTGTGTGTGTAGTTTGAAATACGGCATGCCAATGCACATTCTAATTTATCACGTCTAATTTCTTTTGAAAGTTCCCTTATTTGCTTTCTCATCTGTCTGACATGGTCTGTTTTGCTAACTATGAACTTGATTGTGTACGTGGATGACGTTCCTTCTCCCTCCACATCTCTGATTGGTTTTTGAGCCCTGCATACCTGTAAGTAACATTATATACTTTTCTGCACAGGCCACAGGAAAATACTGCTACAGAGGCCTACTCAGCGTAAAATATGTATCTCTCGATTGATATGCACCATAATGTATAATATCTGTTTAATATCCACGGCTCTCTATTAGATGTAGTTTAGCTGAGGAGGGAGCAGTGTTTTGTGTTTTTTAAGACGTGCATGTGGTGCTAGGTTAACCCTCATGAGCAGGTTCTTAATTTTAGCAATTATGCCACCCTAATGTTTTTACTTGTCTTGTTTTTTGTCTGTTCGGGATTTTGCAGAGCATCCCAATGGATTAAGACGAGCAATCATTATTATGAATAAATGTCATAATATAAGAAACGTAAAACTGGGCACGTACCTGTATCAGTGTGCTAGCTCGGTTCCTTTGGTTTTCCTTGTTGACGTCAGTTAAGCATTGATGGCGTTGAAATCGACGACAGTGTAGAGCACCCGTATCCAAAACGTCTTTGAAAGAGAGGTCATTTTGTATGCGTTTCTTTTCTATGCGCTTGAAAAGCAGCATTTTAGTTTTACAAGGGTTTCTGACATGTGATGTGTAAGATGTTCGTTGTGAGACCACGTTATCGCCACCGAGTTAAACTCTGGCCAACATGGCACACACTAAATATGTCCCCCAGAATGCATTAGTGCTCTCATCCTTGAATCAAACAATTAAATCAAATGAATAAATAAAAATAGGCTTAACTGAATTTGTGAGGGGCTCTTTGAAACTGACCCCCTGCTACAGATGTTGGTGATTCAGCTTGTCGTTGTTGTTTTGTTTTTGTTTTCCACACTTCTCTGGCAAGTACGCAGCCACCCCCGACGTCTCTGCTAGGGAGTTTTCATGTGTTTTCATATGGGACCTTAATGCCTACCGGCTGGTCAAAATGGCGGACGTACAGAGTGACGCATTCATTTCTTCGCAGGAATCTGCGGCTGGCGGAAAAAAATAGTTTCCTGACCTAGACAGCAACTGAAAGTCTCTTCTTTTCAGTAAAGTCATTATTTAGCTCTAAACGGATGGTGTGTTTTGTAAGTAGTCTGATCCGCTAGTAAAGTTTGATGACGCAGTGGTGTCCTGATTGGTTTAGATTGAGTTCCTCGGTAGCCTGTCATTTAAATGCATTCTGGTGGACATTTTCTTCCTGCTTGAGAGCCCAAATGTTAAAGCCTGTCAAGTATCTATGGTAACGAATGGACAATCTAGTTCTCTAAGAGGGATTCAAGTGACTTGTTATTTTAAACATGGATGTTGTCAGACATGGTTGAAGGAGAAAGGAACATGCAGCACAGCTCACCGTTTTACAACACAAATCATAGTCTCCGGACTTTGGGTGTTTGCTAAGAATAATTTAACTGATTTAGTTTCATTTCTATGCTACAAATTTGCCCCCGACGTTAGATTTGTGATTTATGAACGTTTTCCCCGTTTCTACTTGGCTATGTCTCCCCCCCCGACTTTCTGTTGTCGTCACAGGTGTGACCTCTTCCCTTGTCTGATTCAAAAATGATGCAGATATAAGTATTTTGATTCATTTTGTAAATACGACTGTAAAAAAGAATAAGAAATTTAATGTTGTCTTTTAAATACTTTTCATTCTGCAATGAATATTGTTATATTGTACTTAGAACCCTGTACCTTTAATAAGCCCTTCAACAGAAGTGCATTGGACACATCGATTTTTGATGTGTGTGATGTATGGTTATCCCATAATAAAAAATGACAGCTTGTGAAAAGATGCTAGCAGTCAACACCATATATTTTGTCTTTATTTGGTCTAAGAATGTTTTTGTGCTTTCCTGTGTGTAGTGCCTTGTGTGTGAGCTATCATGCAAACACTGGCAAGGGTTAAGGGTCACGTTCCTTGTGTAGAGAGCATCCTGCTGGAGGACCCCATGAAGAACATGTGGACACAGATACCATTTTTTAACAAGGTTTTCTTTGTTTTATCTGTCCATCTAATCCATACATCTGCCTTTGTACATGTTCGATAATCCGGGTAAGGAAATTATAAAGTTGAATCATTTCATAACTTTTATCAAGAGAAACTCTCTATCAGACATACTGGCAGAAGGTGGGTGATGAAAAGTTTCTCTCACTAAACCATGTCCAGATGAACTGATTCACCTTTCTGTCAATCCTTTTATTGACTCTGCTCCCCCTGCCTGTAAACCTGGCTTCATAAATACAAACTAAGACTATAGAAGTTTTACTAACAAATGAAATCTAAAGGGTTCCTACTCTATTTTTCCAATCAACTCAATTTAACTATTTTGCTTTAAAATTCAAACTTTGCATATATTTGTGCGAACTATTAGAAAGAACGAAAGCCATTTAATTTTTTGTCATTGTACTCTTACAATAAAATGTGTTTTCTGCATTTAGCCCCTTTAGCCCATCCTCTTGTGATGCAGCCAGCAGTAAGTAGCTGCCACGCCTGTTGTTTTGGG
>OMLC01047507.1:0-12380 GCA_900302585.1 Regalecus glesne | reverse complement strand
ATATGGAGTTTTCCCCCATGGTCACCCAGATCTTCTGGCCCCTCCTATAAAACCTGTCATGTCTGTTTTACAAAAGAAGTCAATAGAACCTTCACAGTCTCCTCAATGTTTCATCTGCCCTCTTTCCTCCACTTCCTCCTCTCATCTCTCTCTTGCAGCTCAGGGAATTGAGCTAAACTCTTACACCTGTCTTGCATACATTCCCAGGGTCCAAATGTGGTTTTTGGTCTTTCCCAGATGGCACCCAGAGAGTGAAAAGTGGTGTAAGGCTTGACAAAGTGGCAAGAAAGGGCACTTATCTTACTTTTGTCCCCATAGCAGTAAAAGGACAACACAGCTACTCAATAGTCACTGCTATAACTGCAAATATCTGCTACAAATCTTGAAATCATTTTGGAGGCATTTGAAAATACATGTTATGGATCTAAGCTATGAGTGTAGAGGCAACCCTTCACATTTCTCTTATTTTTTTGTTTTCCCATGATGAAATTCTTTGTTCAGACATTCAGCGAGAATGTTTCTTTCAAGGAGCTTGGAACCAATCGAAAAAATGCTATCTATCCATCAACCCACCCGCCCATCCATCTGTCCATCTGTCTGCTTGTCTGAGAGATGATACATGTGTAAATTCACTCACACACAAACACACACGCACACGCACACGCACACACACACACACACACACACACACACACACACACACACACACACACACACACACACTTTTGTGGAGAACATGTGAAAGATGGGACTATATAAGGGACCATGCTATCTATGTCCTTTGAGCACATACCACGCTCATTTCCTGCCACAATGGAGTAGAAGATGGACTGGTTGACAGCCGCAGCTAGGATCGTACCCACAGATGTCCCAATTGGGGCCAGCTCACTAACAGGAGAATACCTGGATGGACATGAAACAAACATTAAGAAAATGTGTCACTGGTTGAAATAATTTTGCTTTTGAAGAGGCATTTTGATTGTGAACCGGGATAAACTAGTAATCTTGACTACAAACGCTTCCATGTTCCAAATGCTGTGCAGTATACAGAATCAAAGTTGGGTGGAAAACAGCTTGATCGTTTGAATCGATACTCGACTGTACCCTAAAATAAACCTCATTTATCAAAAGTAACCTAAAAGACAGTGAGCAGATTATGTGTGTCCACCAACAAGCATCTTAATGCATTGACCAGTGACTATATTATAGGTAAGAGTGTGTGCCATGTTAAGTGTAGTTATGAATAGAAATTGGTTGAACAACAATATTAGCATGAATGACAAGTGACAAAACATGTCAACATAGCTTCTTGAAGCTTCTAGTAGCAGGGTTTAGAACTTTATGTGGGCTGAAATTCACAGCCAGAGACAAAGATAAAAAGAGGTGAGACTAAAGTGCATATTGTGAGTTTGCACGGGCTGGGAGAACAGCAAGAAACATACTGCAATAGCCGGATTCAGAACTGACAAAGTTGCATGGACCAGGAATGGAGTGGCTTGCAGATGTTTTTGATGTAGTACAGAGCAAAACAGAAGAAACCAAAGACAGCTGCCATGTGGTCAGAAAATGAGAGTCAGCTGTCAGTCTCTTTCAGGCGGTAGAGGGCATGCCTGGAATTCAGGCATCACAGATTGGTGTCCTGCTGTTGTTGCTCGGTAGATGTGAGGCATTCATTGCAAAGCGCTTTGAGTGGTTGTTACTCCAGGAAAGCGCTATATAAGAAAAAGTCCATTTACCATTTCTTTCTGACCACAATTCTAGTGGGCTTCCATTCCTGCTGCTTTGTATTGTGTTCCAGCAGCATCAACGGTATCAACCAATTCAAAACCATGTATACTTTACTCCCCACAATATTCAGCAGCAGACTAGTAAATTAGTCTGTTCAAAGGCTACCTGTTGAATTGCATTTATGATATATCCTAGGAACATCAGTTCTTGATTAGTTACATACCACAAATTTGTTCAGTTCAGTTTGAGCATGCTCTTGTGGTTTTCTCTGAATATGTTCACAGATGGCCACAGTAACGAGTTGCATTTCCAAGTAAATATCACACTGTGCATGTTCAGGAAATTCGGTGCGAGTCTGAATGGGTAATTTCTGTATTACTGTGCAACTTTGAACTTATCGCTATCAACTTGGCATGGGATAGTGAAACATTCAGCACCCGGTTGTGGAAATATCCATCCCAGTATTTCAACAGAAGACAAATCCCAGATTATTTTATCAGACTCAATGTTGTACAGCCAGTGGGGTAAAAGCATCAGAAATACTCAGTTGGACCCAAAAGTAACAAAAGAGCAGATGATCAGGACATTGAATATATTTGTCTGCAGTGATCATTTGATAAGTAATGACTAAAAATGGGGCAAAATAGCCTGATAATAACTTTAAAATGAGATGCTGTGCCAATCATTTTCACATGGTCAAGCACAGAGGCTAAACAGGTAAGCTAGCAGTACGGCACTTGCAACAGATTGTTTAACTAAGGTTCCATAGTCGTAAATGATACCGTTTGTGGAACAAATGTACGAATTATACTAATCTACTCTGGAAAGTCTTTTACTAATTTGGACTATTCCTCTTAAAGTTTCATAATACATAGGTACAGCGTAAGTAGAACATGAATTGATCTATCTTGCATTTGAAATGCAGTCATGAGATTATTTTGAGGTAGATGGCAATAAACAGTATATATAGTTTCATTACAAATCTTTAGCTAATGCTTGCACATTTGCGTCGACAATTTCTACATTTCAAAGATGCAACTATTGAAGCCTGTTGTCTTCCCTCGACATCACATCTTGAGTCTGATGACAAAGCGTTTATGTACTAATGCACATAGTACCCTTCAGCCTGTGTATAAGCAGTGGTGGGTTTACCACTTCCTAAACCTATATGAAATTAATAATAGAAAATCAATGTCACATTGGAGTCTATGAACCCTCACTGCATCTCAATACAGATGCTGAAGGGCATCGTGTGTGTGTGTGTGTGTGTGTGTGTCAATTTGTAAACACTGTCAATGTATGATGCCACGTGAAGAGAATGCATTGGATATTGGTAACTAGGTGTCTCACTGGAGCATGGGAAAAGTGCAGCAGATGGGAGTAGAATTTTAATGGTATATAAGATATAGAGAGGAACAGAGAAAATACATTATGCAGAAATCTCTTATGTGCATTGACTTAATTAATTCTTTCTTTTTCAATCAGTACTAAATTCACCAATGACCTTTAACTTATAGTAAGAAAATGATCAAGGATATATGTTTTCAAAAGACAGAAATGCATTGCATTTTTTTAGTTCGTGAGTATGGTGCGATGCTGAATGTTCCATCCATCCATCCATCCATTCATTTTCCTGATAAATTCAAACAAATTCTAGTCAATTTTTGTACAGACATCTGTTGAGACGTCAACGTATGAGCCAGCATGAACAAGTCTAGATGGGCCCTCAGCTTTAAAGAGCGGGAGGATTTATGGTTGAGTCTCTTTGAATTCATAAATTGAATCTCTGCGGAAGCAAAGAAATTAGTGGATTCAAGTTTTCATTCATTTGTTCATCCTTTGATTCTGGAAATCTGCTCTTTAACGGTGATAATACCTATATACTTCATTTTAATTTCACATTTCCAGAAATGTCTAAATCATTGCAGGCCTTGATGTGAAGCCACTCACATTTGGATAGGTTAAGTTTTAGACCAGAGGATACTGAAAACATATCTAATAGTTTAGCTGCAATATTAGTTTCAAATACGTCCTGTAAAAACAGAGTATTACCATCTAATAGCTGACTCGGAGGGATTTGCTAATCTGCTATTGAAATACTTGTTAGGCTACTTTAAAAAAAAATGCAGTTGAAAAAAAATTCCTTGGGGAGTAAAAATAAATATGGGGGGGATGGGACAGCATTGACAGATCCCTTGTTCCATTTTAAATCTCTTTGTAGTTTCATGGGGGAATTTAATTGAGCTGAGCATGAGGCAGTGAACTAATTGTGACATGTAAAACAGACCTCTCTTATTCCCAAAAGCATACAAAGTGCACATTGATTTCTTAAAATGTTCTCCATGGTCAAATAAATCAAGAGCTTTAAACAAAATGGATGCTCAATAGAGTCAAAGGTCTTGTGAACGTCTAGAAAAATAATGAAACTATTATCTAGTGCTGAATCTGAAAAGTCCAAGTCAATGATGAATTTTACATGATCAATTATCACCAGATATAAAGCATTCTGGGATTCATCAATAATGTAACTTCGGGCTGTCTTTAATTCATTATCTAGACATAATACATTTTTTTAATAATCATTGCGAAATGAGATGGGACACTAATTATCCAACAATAACATATTTTTCTGTGGCTTTGGGGCTGGAGTAATTTAACCTTGGCATAGCAAAGGAGGGAGTCCTTCACTGACGATGAAATAAAAAATAAAAAATGTATAAATCAAAGTAAAAAAGGGCAAAGGCTGCCGAGAATATTTTATATAACTTGCAAGTCAACCTTTCTATTCTAGGGGAATAAACTTCAATTTAGGTTTCTTAATGGCATATCTAATTTCTACAGTTGACATTGGAGTATCACATATTACTTAATTTAAATCTCCAATCATCTTAATATCACCTATAGAAGGAAAAACATGTTCCAGTCTAGCTGTTAACAGATTAGATTCATGCAGGGTTTTAAAATGATTTCCCCTCTTCCAAAATTAATAAATAACTGGAGTTCTGTCCCCCTTCTTAAATGTACTTAGCCCTTGAACATTTAAACACTGCTTTTACTCTGCTGACACATAACTGATCTAAGGAAAGCTACTTTATTTGGTTATTGTATTCCCTTAAGGACATTTGCCATTTGCATTTGACCCATCCATATCATATAGGCGTTGAGGGGAGGGGGAGTGCCCAGGGAGCAGGGGGGTTCAGTGTTTTGCTCAAGGACACTTTGACACACTTTTTGAAGGTGCCAGGGATCGAATTGGCAACCTTCTGATGACCAGATGACCTGCTTTACCTCCTGATCCATGCCACCCCCCCATTCTATGTGGTTCTAGTTTCAATTGCAGTGTTTATAGTTGTTCTCTTTGGATCTCAGACTTCCTGTGATTAGGATAAGGATTCAGAAATTAACTGGAAATCTATTTTTGAATGTAAAAAGCAAGACTTATTTTTCAAAGTCAATTCTTTAGTGATATAATTGCTGACTCTCCATATATCAATTAAGCCTCTTTAATCCATAAAATTGATCAAAAATGTTTTAATCAAGTCTACTTGGTTATCTATCAACATGATCATTTACAGTACCATTGAACTCTCCATTCAAGTCCTTGTTTTGCTTAGCATAATTGTAAATGTAAACCTTAAAAATTCAGAAATCAGATTATTGTAAGAAAGCATCATAAAAATGTTGTTTCCATATGGGTCAGCAAAAGTAAGGTTGATCTTCCCACTGAATTTGGCTTTAAGAGTTAGCATAAAAATACTAATTGATGGTTGTTCCCTTTTCAGTCCCAGAAGGGGAAATTTGCAATTCTCGGCATTTGACCCACATAGGGGTATAGGAGGAGTGAGCAGCTACCATGCGGTGCCCGGGGAGTAGTTAGGGGTTCAGTGTCTTACTTAAGGACACCTCAACATGCTTCCTGCAGGACCGAGGATCGAACCTGCAACCTTCTTATCACCAGAAGACCACTCTACCAACTGAGCTTCGCCACTCCCATATCTACTGAGGGCTGGTCCCCATGTGGCATCAACTATTCCTCCCCCCCTGTAATTTCCAAAAGTTATAGAGAGCATGTTTTGGGAACTGATGAGCCAGAGAATACAGGTTTGAACCCACCGTGAGACGCCAGGAAAGGCATCTGGCCCTAATCCCTCAAACTACATCTTAGGCTGTGTCCACTCCCAAAACATGTCATAGACCAAGGCACCGAACCCCTAACTGGTCCTGATGAGCAGGTTGGGGCTTTGTGTGGCAGCCTCTTTCATCAGTGTATGCATGTGAGACATACATTGTAAAGCACTTTGAGTGGTTGGTAGATTAGAAAAGCGCTATATGAAGGGAGTCAATTTACTATTCTGGACTGTGCTATCGACCATGTGTTATATTGTGCTTTTTATGTCTTGTATGTTACCAGACAAAAAAGTTGATGGAAAATTTAGGCCTGCCAGTAGAATTCCCAATTGAAGAGCTTTGCTACCCAATAGCTGGCTTGACCACAGCTACATTGTTTGCCATTTCTTATCTCGTTTTTCCTTCTTTGAGAAAGACCATTTTATAGGCATAATGAGTGGGAAATCTTCCCTTTTGTGTATAGATGAAGTGATGTGTGGCACCGCTGTTTCAGCAGATAAAGTCTCTGATAATACTTCTCTGAGTAAGTTTGAGGAAAGTTCCATAAAAGTGTCTACCACTCTGCCGCCATCTTGGCCTCCAGCAATGATTGCTTTGCCAGAGCTGAACTCCTATGTGACAAAAGCATACACATGCCCCTAATTGGCTTGTCTTCTGGGCTGTCTGCCAGAAAGCTTCTGGGCTTGGAAACAATGGCAAAATAACCCAAGAAGTCCAATGAAAGTTTCTGGTGAGCAAGAGAAAAAAGAAGCATGATGCTCAGAAGAAGGATTAAGTAAAAAAAAAAAAAGAAAGAAAGCGATCAAGGGCAAGGACAAAAAAGTCTATTGGGGTAGCTTTTCCTCGTTGGAAAGAGCTGAAAGTAGTATGGGGCGGCATAGCTCAATAGGTAGAATAGCTGTTCACTAATTGGGGATTGGTGGTTTGAACCTTGGTCCCTGCAGAACTCATGTCAAGGTGTCCTTGAGCAAGACGCCGAACCCCTAACTACTCCCTGGGCACTGCATGATAGCTGCACTCACTGCTCCTATATAATAGGATGAGTTAAATCCAGAGAACAAATTCCACCGGCCTTGTTCATGTGGTAAATAAAACCATTTTATCTTAAATCCTATTCTAATTACTCTCACTGCCAATAGGTGGAGACAAAACTTCCACACTGCAAGTTTTAAAAATGAAATTTCATTATTATCATTAAGATAAGACAAGATTTTCCTTTATTAGTCCCACAGGTGGAAATTATAGTGTTACAGCAGCAAAGTGGAAAGCATAGTAGGAGAGAGAGGCAGACCATTTAACAAGGCGTTATTAATAATAAAAATAAAGTATAAGTAACAATACTAATAATAATTAGTATTATTACAAAATGTTATTTATGATAATATCCATCCATTGTCAACTGCTTATCCAGAGTTGGGTTGCGGGGTCATACTAGAGTTTAACTCAGTGTTCCCTGGGTGAAAAAACAGGAATATACCCTAGATAGATCACCATTCCATTCATGCCTTGAGCAGTTGGGGTTTCAGTGTCTTGCTCAAGGTCACTTTGACATGCTTTCTGAAGGAAACTGGGAATCGGATCACGACCTTTCAATTACTAGATGACAACCCTACCTCATGATCTGTACTCACTCTCATTCCCAGGACTAGTCCACACATAAATGGATGTTTTCCTAAACAAAAATATTCCTCCATTAACAAATTAATCTTTCCATATGCCCTTGACTTTCTAAATTATTCCCATACACACGAGAACCCTAAATCATCCACAAGCGCTTTAGCAATCATGTGGGTGATTGGGCTACCAACTTGCCCAATCATGGAACCAGTGGGTGGCGATAAAGTCTACATCAGTGACATCAAATACCAGAGAAGATTATTCTGATATTGCATAATGAACTTATTTTCCCTCCACGGCAGAGGAAAAAAATAGTAGTTGTTACATATAATCACTTATATAAATAATAATAAATACTCTTTTATAGGGACAGTGTATATTAATGGACATTTAGTATGTAAATATGACAAATTTAGCCACCAGGTTAATACTCATCTGTTGTTCCAAACACTTAGGGGTTCAATGTCTTGCTCAAATCACTTCACCATGCTTTCTGAAGGAACTGGGGATCGAAATGCCCATCTTCCAACTACTAGATGACCACCCCACCTCCTGAGCTATGCTATCCCATAATTATCTTTATTGATCTATGGTGAATCCAAAAGGGAAAAAAGGATTTGTTTGTATGGACAGATGATGAGGTGGAGTTACTGCTTGGTGTCACATTACAGTACAAGATGATGAAAGTGCAAGAAAACATGAGTGGGAGTCTTGTTGTATCAAGTATGCATATATATTGGTGACATTTGGAATCTGCTGGTGTAGTACATAGGTGGAGCAAATACTTGGTTTGGACTTTTACTTTCTGCATATGGATTTTACAAAGGCAATAATATCGACCAAGCTCAAGACCATACAGGGATAATGCCATGGACCATCGACACAGGACACCAAAGTGGACACAGTGGAGCGATGTTCCTGTGCTTCATGCTCTGTGTGGAGATTTGGGGTGACTCCCTCAAGGAGCTCCATATCTGCTGGCATTGAGCCAGCAGATATGGATGTGGATGAGACCTCCTGTAACAGTCTGGATCATGCTACCCCAGATTCAGATATCAGGTATGCTGACAGTGAGGGATCTACTGCAATGTCTGCCTTGGTTGTGAAGGAATGACATATTTACTTTATGTATGTTTGGTGGGGCCAGTGTGGCTCAGTGGTAGAGTGCACACTTTGGGAAATGATGAGCCAGATGTTGTGGGTTTGAACACACTGCGGGGCATTAGAATGGATCCATTCTTAATCCCTCAAGCTTCATCTAAATCCATGTCCACCCCCTAAACCTGGGAGACATGTCAAAATGGACCTCTCTACTTCATGTTGGTTGGTCTTTGCTGATAGTCGTTGAAGTGAAACACAATTTGGATTGTATTGTTCATAAGCTATGTCTGTATTTTTCATGTGGTGCGTCCCCTGCTTATCTTAAGTGCATAGAGCTTTACCTCTTCATAATTCCACCCACAATTATGCATTTTCCCACAGACAATCGTTATCATTGTCATCACACTATTGCTCAAAGGGCTAATCAATTATAATTTCCGTGAAGTTAGCTTTGATGGCTGGCAATTTAGACCGTTGCCACTTAGTTAGAATAAAGAGGCCATTTGGCTTTTCAGTAGTGTGTTTAGGGAGGAGAGCAGATGCATTCCCACTTGGGCATTGGTGTAAAGTCACGTAATGTGTGGCTGAAGTGGCTCAAGATTCAAGATGTTTATTGTCACTCTGGTTGTACAAGTACAATTGTGTGAAATTGTTATGCTGAGAGACTCCATTATAAAAACATGAACTAAAGATAAAATAAAATGTACTATAAGAAGTATATACACATGCACATACATAACAAGCAATAAGTATAAACCAAAAGAGAGTTAGGCATAGAATGAGCACATGTGAGAGTAGAATCAACCAATCAGGTATAAAAAGTAATAATGGTACATCTATGATAAGTAATCTCAGATACTACACGGGTGGTAATCAGATTTCAAAGACATTAATGTTGCATGTTATTTATCAAGAAGTCTTATGACCAAAGGAAAGAAGCTGTTCCTCGGTCTGCTGGTGTGCGTTTTGAGAGTCCTGTATCTGCTCTTTGACACCAGCAGAGAAAACAGGGTATTGTGTGGGTGTGCTGAAACCTTTAATGACCCACAGAGACTTCTTAACAGACTGCTGGGTGTACAGCTCCTGAAAACTGAGTAGCTCACATCCAGTAAAGTCCCAGGCTGTGTACAACCTTATCCAGGGCCTAATGGTCTTTGCTGGTACAGCTGCCATACCAGGTGGTAAAGCAGCCTGTCAGCAGGCTCTCTGTGGTGCCTCAGAAGTCCATGAGGATTCAGGCCTCAGACCAAATTTCTTAAGCCACTTGAGGCCATACAGATGCTGATGGGCTCTTTTAACAACAGAAGCAGTGTGGGTATTCCATGTCAGGTCTTTGTGGATGCTGACTCTCAGATATTTGTAATTATCCACTCTATCCATCACTGTGCCATTGACAATGACTGGAAGGTGAGTGTGTCCTCCTTTCCCGAAATTGGCAATGACCTCCTTGGTCTTGGAGATGTTCAGTGAGAGGTGGTTGTCCTGACACCCCTTCTCCAGGGTGGTAACCTCCTCCCTATAGGCTGTCTATTCGCCTAGGGAGATCAAACCCACAACTGTCGTGTCATCCAAAAACTATTGCTATTTGAACAATGCTATTGGAAGCCTTTATTGCCACACAGTCATAGGTGCAGAGGGAAAACAGAAGAGGGCTGAGGACACAGCCCTGTGGCACTCCATGGTGAGCATTAGTGGTGATGAGACATGGTTGTCCACTTTCACCACCTGAAGGTGGCCAATCAGAAAGTCAAGGGTACAGTCACACAGTGCTGTATTCATGCCCAGGTCCTTGAGCTTATTGAAAAGTTTGTAGAGCACTACGGAGTTGAATGCTGAGCTGTAGTCCATAAACAGCATTAAATCTATCTAATTTCAAGCACATTTGTATTTAAATTGTAAATGGTTTGGCAAAGTAACAAAGATCACTTAAAAAAATGTAAAAATCACTTAACATTTCTAGTTTTAGAAAAAACCTTTTGTTATGGGCCTGCATACTTTAATGTGTGCCTTGCTGTGAGTCAAAGCAGAGGAACAGGTTCAACACAGCGCATGGTCATCCCAGACTTTTAAACTCTCATCAGGAGAAAGCCCATCCACAACTATTTCATTAGTTTCTCCAAATGCATGTTGCGTGAGAACAACCCATTTAGTAGGTAAACTCAGAGAGATTATCATAATATGTGTGTAAACACAGCTATGTAGTTAAGATGATAATTTAATTCATATTTAGCAGGATAAGCAGCCTGCAGTTGTGGCGTTCCTACTCATCAGTTTATTAATCATGTTCAGTGCTCTGGATACAGGGATGAAGAGATTTGTTTATTCCCTGTTTTGAATTACTAGGCCATTTGTTTGGTTTTAATTCTATAGAAGTGAATCACGACTTAATAACCATGGGAAAATATTGATCCCAAGACCTTATCAGTTGAGAATTGGGCTCTACCAAGAGCTAAGAGTTGCCTGTTGCTCTCTATTGCTTGTTTTTAAAGTATTTTCTGTGTAGATCATGTATTCTCCTTTTGTTCTAATCAAGGCCAAACTTAAGGGGTATAAATACTAAAAATTCTAAAGAAGGCCTCTGGTAACGTACACAGCCCAATAAGACCTACAGGTGATGAGAAGCATGCTGGAACTCACGAAAGAGCAGAAACACAACAGATAACCTTTAACATCGCACAACTCACAACCTCAATCACTGAAGGGTTTTCCTTTCTGAGGGAAATGATTAAGCAACTCATCTGTTATGGCTCCGCCTCCGCGCATCTCCTTTGACTGGGTGTGGCAACACTTGAAGCCAATCTCAGTGTCATCAAAGAAACTACAAGAACTCTGTTTATCTCATCAGTCAGTGCCAGAAATCTTCCCAAACATTTCCCAGTCCCGGAGGTCAGTGCCAACCTCTCACATTTGATGGTTACCTTGACATCTGAACTCCTGATTCCTGATCTGACCGATTCCTCCTGACCTTGTTTTTGCATTTTTGGATTTTGCTCAATTCAAATTGCCTGACTTGTCGAGTTTACTATTGTTCCTTGAACTGTGTTAATCAAAGGCCCTGCTGGGCAAACTGTCATCATCTTTCTCCTGAGTCGAGCGTTTGAGCCTGGAGCCAACCAACCCTAACACTATCCACAATATACCACCATATTACACAAACAAGTCACTATATTAAACACACCTCAAGGGTAGCATCTATGTTGATACACAAATACATACAACTCTACTCCCACCTTCACATAGCTGATCACAGAGGATCACCTCCACCACCAAATACCACATCACAACATCCTGCACGCTTCTCCTACAGGGAGGCTCTGTTCCAAGATGACATTGAGGCATTTGAGAAAATATTAATGTCTCAGTTAGGTATAAGAAATATCCACAGATGCAATGTTTGTTTTGAGAATGTAGATGGAGAAATATCAAGAAGGTCAGAAGGAGTTTGACTGCGTCTTTGTGGATTGAGAGAAACCATATGGCGGTGCTGAGAGAAGTATTTAAGGGTGGTGCAGTTTATGTATGACAGCAGTGTGACGGTGGTGAGGTGTGCGATAGGAATGATGGATGGGTTCAATGTGGAGGTGGGTTTATGTCAATGACCAATTCTGAGCCATTTCTTGTTTGCAATGGCGACGGACAGGTTGACAAACAAGATCAGTCAGGAGTCTCTGTGGACTATAATGTTCGTGGATGACATTGTGATCTGTATTGAGAGTAGGGAGTGGGTTGAGGAGTCTGAAGAGGTGGAGATATGCACTAAAGAGAAGAGGAATGAAGTCAGCAGGAGTAAGACGGAATATATATAT
>OMLC01047493.1:3382-24780 GCA_900302585.1 Regalecus glesne | reverse complement strand
AGAGAGAGAGAGACAGAGAGAGAGAGAGAGAGACAGAGAGAGAGAGAGAGAGACAGAGAGAGAGAGAGAGAGAGAGAGAGAGAGAGAGAGAGAGAGAGAGAGAGAGAGAGAGAGAGAGAGAGAGAAGGAGAGAGAGAGAGAGACAGAGAGAGAGAGAGAGAGAGAGAGAGAGAGAGAGAGAGAGAGAGAGAGAGAGAGAGAGAGAGAGAGAGAGAGAGAGAGAGAGAGAGAGAAGGAGAGAGAGAATTTCCCCCCAGACATGTGCATCTGTGGTCCTGCACGTGTGCGGAGTAGGTGGGGGTCAGGGTCTGGGTTCATGTGCAGTCTGCAGTGGGCCTGTGGGGTCTGATTGTGAGAATGTGTCAGAACCTGCACAGTGTTTGGCTGAGCAGGTTCGTCACTGCACGGCTGTAACTGCTCCCAAAGGCCTTCATCTGGTACAGACCACGGAACTCTGAATGTTGGCCGTATGACTGGTAAGGGGAGTGATCTGGCTGCCATGACGGAGGGAAGGAAGGCAGATATGTCGTGTGTCCAAGAGACCAGGGAGAAGAGTGAAGCCAGGAGCATTGGAGGCGAGTTAAAACTCCTCTACCATGTTGCAGATAGGAGGAGAACTGGAGGTGGACGTCTGGTAATCGGAAGCTTGGGGGTTTGATCCTCAGTCCTTGCAGAAAGTGGGTCGAGTTGTCCTTGAGCAAGATACTGAACCTCTAACTGCTCTGCTCTGCGATGAAATGGTGACCTGGGACAGACTCCAGCATGACTCTGCAACCCTACTTCAGATAAGGAGTTGATGATGGATGGATGGATGTTATAAACACAAGCATACTATAAGAGCAAAAGGCGCCTCCATTGGCAAACAGTGATTGCTTAGTGAATTCCCAGTCTGCAGGGAACTCTGGGATAAGGTGTGGGTGTGTGTGTGGGGGGGGTTGATGAGGTAATCAGGACCTGGTGTTAGCACAGGCTTTACAAGAGTCAAATTTCATCACCTCCCTGCAACATCTACAACATCTGCAACATCTGTAACGTCTGAAACCCATGAATGCATATCATATGCAGCATGAGCCACCGTGCTGTGCTGCAGCTGCAATGCATGAAAAAAAAATCAGTCACCTCAATTTTACACAGATTGCCAAATATGCAGGAAGGTTCTCCAAGGCTGCAGATAGATGCTCCAGACTAAGGCTGCAGATAAACATTTGCTTCCCTGGCCTGGACGTACGTCATTCTTCTTTTAATGAGCTGTCTACAGAAAACTGTTCCGGGGCCTGAATGCGTCGGTCTGGCTCAACACGGGGTCACCGTGTCAGCAGAAGACTGACGACACAGCCTGACTCTGATCCAAGGCCGTTAACTCTTTGGTGGAGGGCTGTTTGGCCTTCATCTTTAAGGCTTGGTCACAGCACCTGGGTCCAAAGCCAGGAACGATGAGGCAGACGGCAGAAAGGATGCAGATGGAAAGGATCATCTGTTCTCCCACCATCTCATCACTGGTCTCTTGGCACAGGCTCGAGGATGACAGGTTGCAGGAAAAACTAACAGAACCAGGACCAATACAGGACATTCTCTCCACCCCCACTCTCTCTCTCTTGGTCTGTCCTATATGTATCTCCATCTCTACACTATCGAGCTGCCCATCTCAGCGAATGTTCCCTCAATGTCCGGCTTCTGTCTCATTCCAGTTAACCGAGTCCTCCTGATTCTAGTGCTGCTGATGGCATGTCTCATCCTACGCAGGATGCTTTTCGGGCCTCCACCTCGACCAGAAGTCTCTGGTAAGCCCCCACTAAGAACATTCTTCTCCTGTCTGTGTAATGTGCATGTAGAAACACCGTACCTGTGCCTGTCTTTAAGGCCTCCGCCACTTGACGTGGTGGGGTTTAAATGGTGCGTATTCCCAAATCAATTTGCATTGAATCAAACGATCATAAACCAGTTGACACATGGTGGACCTGGAGTCTCAGGGACCCCTGGAGGTCCGGGTCTCCAAGCTCACTATGTTTCAAATGATTAATATGCAGTAAGACAAACGAAGGTAGGAGCAAGGACGACTTACGACAGTAAGATATGCTCACCAACTCTCCTGAATCGTTTCCCCCGTTTCCCTGTCAGGCCATATGAAGAACCGTGCGATCGCTCAACCTGGCGACTCTGCCTCAGACCCGGACGAGGACATCCCGGTGATCATCTGCGCGTCAGAGGAGCATATGGGCGGGGCCATGGCAGTCATCAACAGTGTCTTCAGCAACACAGACTCCAGCGTGTTCTTCTACATCGTCACGCTTCACGACGCCGTCTCACAGACTCGGTTTGTGACACACCTCCATTAGTGTATTTTACACCGGCCAATGAGAGGCTGGACCGGAGCGGCTAACCTGCGCCCCTGTGTGTCTTCTCAGACAGTATATAGAGCAGACCACGCTGAGGGACATCAAGTATAAGATTGTGGAGTTCAACCCAATGGTTCTGAAAGGGAAAGTCAAACCGGCCTCGTCCCGACCAGACCTGCTTCACCCAGTGAGTCGTGAGCCGCGTCTCCAAACACCACCTCATGTTCCACACAGTGCCGGGTGACAGAAAGCATATCACTGTGACAATCATGGTGTAGTTTACATCTTGCTGGTACACATCATGTCTTCTTTCCTCTACGTCTTCTTCCCCCTCTTCCTCTACGTCTTCTTCTTCTTCTTCCTCCTCTACGTCTCCTTCTGCTTCTTCTTCCTCTACGTCTTCTGCTTCTTCTTCCTCCTCTACGTCTTCTTCTGCTTCTTCTTCTTCCTCCTCTACGTCTTTCTTCTTCTTCTGCTTCTTCTTCTTCCTCCTCTAGGTCCTTCTTCTTCTTCTTCCTCTACGTCTTCATCTTCTTCTGCTTCTTCTTCCTCTACGTCTTCTTCTTCTTCTTCTTCCACTTCCCCTACATGTTCTTCCTCTACCATACACAAACGTGGAACTCCGCTTCATGTTGCACAGTGCGAGAATAAAATGCAAGTAAAAGGCAGCTGAATCAACTTGTTCTTATTTTGCAGCTGAACTTTGTGCGTTTTTACCTGCCATTGCTCAACATTCATCACAGGAAGGTGATATACTTAGACGATGATGTCATTGTGCAAGGTACGTATATAAAAAAAGGCTCATCCATCCATCCATCATCAACCACCGGGTCAGGTTATGGCATGACGTCAGATAATTGATGGATGGATGGTTTGTCATAATAGGACAGTATGGTGTTTTAGTAGCATGCTCAATGGCCTCACATCACAAAGGTCCTAGGTTCAAATCTCACCCTTGTCTGGGGAGTCTTCATGTTTTTCAATTATTCACATGGATTTTTCACATTCTAAATGAAACCTCAAGTGAATTAAAGACCCTCAGCTGTCTCTGGGGAGTGTTGGTGAGTCTTGTGACTTGACCATGAACTCTTAATTGGGTGTATTAGAAGCCCCTGAATCAATCAACACAGAGGTGTGCCCTGTACCTGCACACCCTTTGCTGATGATAACATCCTACTCTTCACAGGTGACATCAGAGATCTCTACAACATCCAGCTGCTGCCAGGTCACGCTGCCGCCTTCGCCACCGACTGCGACCTTCCCTCCACGCATGAGATGGTCCGCAGCGTAGGGATGCAGGTAGGTGTCGACATGGGTTCTTCAAGATGGCGGCTGAGTCGGTGATAATCTTGCAGTTTATCTACTGATGGTTTACGTCACAGCTCAATCCATAGCCTGGCATGTAGACCTGCTCATTAGATGAGAAGATGCTGTAGAGATCCCAGAGCTCAGACAGAGAACCTGGCCCAGAAGGGAACATTACCTATGCAGGGGGCCACTTTAAGGATGCTGGGTCAAAGGGCAATGCCCCGTGTTCTAGTTCTACTCTGTAGTTATGAAACTAGTTTAGAAAAAGTCCCACATCTTGTCAAAGACCTTCTCACGACCGAGGTCAAACCCCTCAAAACCCCTGCTTGACAGTAGGAGGCCCCAGCTTGGTCTGCTGAAATAAAACATCTCCTTGCTGCAGGTTTATAGTCCTGCGGGTGCCGTCAATACAACCGACGCTGCTTCTGTTGTGGTTTGGTGAACATCTTTTGGGCAGCGTTTTGCCAGAATGCTGAGACATGGTCTGGTTTCACTCGAGCATTTTGGTCTATCTGGATGCTGTGAAGTCAAAAATTCTGGTCTCAGGGTGGTTGGTTGTAGTTTTCATTCTTTCACTGGTTCCGGTGTTGGGTTCCACTTCCCCAAAGCTACAGGTGTGACGTTTGTCTTTCAATCCTGATTTATGGGTTCTCCCTGTGATGGAGGAAATGTGATGCTTTCATCCCTCCGTCTCTCTGCCAGACCACCTACATGGGCTTCCTGGACTACAGGAAGAAGGAAGTGAGGAACCTGGGAATCAACCCCAATGAATGCTCCTTCAACCCTGGGGTGTTCGTGGCAGATGTGAAGGAGTGGAAGAAGCAGAAGATCACCATACAGCTGGAGAAATGGATGGAGGGAAACTTCAAGTGAGTGACCCGGTTGCATGGAGACCTCATCTCTGAATAAGCTGATGTCAAGTTTCCCTTTCACAGCAGCTTTGATGTGCAACATGACTTTGAAGGACATGTCCCGAGTAGTATAGAAAACATTACCAATGTGCATGAAGACACATCTGGATGCACTGGGATGCATCATCAGTGATGTGATGCATCCCAGTGCATCCTTCTGGGCCGGGCTCCAGACGATGGCCATGGGTTTACTCCAGGGGAGGCTTAGGCTACAGGCAGCTGAAATGGATTTTCTCACGAGGGTGGCTGGAATCCTGACCAAACAACTGCATCCGACTCGAATCTCACCAACTACCCGTCACAATACAAGAGTTGAACTGCAACTGCTATTGCCTCCATGGACTGTAGCTCATCTTTCTCTCAAACAGGCGGAATATATACAGCAGTGCCTTGGCAGGGGGCGTGGCTACCCCCCCTATGCTCATTGTGTTTCATAACAAATACACGACGATAGACCTGCTGTGGCATGTCAGACACCTCGGTGAGTGTGGCCATCCAATAACCCAGGATAAAGGCTCCAAAATGTAGACTTACATGGTTGAAGAAGAAAAGGGATGCATGCCATTACTAAATGGTTTCCTCTGTGCTCTTCAGGCTGGAGTCCAGACTCTTCTTACTCCGATAGCTTCCTGGAGGAGGCACATCTGCTGCACTGGAACGGGCGCTTCAAGCCGTGGCTTTACCCCTCCGTCCACCTGGACCTGTGGGAGAAGTGGTTCATCCCAGACCCCTCCGGGAAGTTCACGTTACTTCGACCCAAGTGAGCTTGTCATTGACTGTAGACCGAGCGTACCGTGTCTGAGGCATGTTCAGTTTAGGACCTACTGGACAATGTACGATGGAAGACTTGTTGAAGAACAGTAAACCAACAATAATGGAATTTGTGCTGAAAAAGTCTTTGAGGTTGAATATTTGTTGAGGTAACTTAAGATCTGGTGCTCTGGGTTCCATCCATTGTCATATTTGAAGTCAGGTCATGGAGGTATCAATTCCAGCAGGGGACCCCAAACCTCCCTTCTCCCGGCCACATCAATCAGGTCTGACTAGGGGGACCGGAGGCGTTCCCAGGCCAGTATGGAGAGGAACGTGCTCTGGGTTACATGCTTTAAGCTGTGTGCCTTTATAGTCTCGCTTCATCGCCCAAACAAGACAATAGCTCAATGAAAGACCAAAACAGACACATAGAGCTCCTTTCCGAAAACGTTTAATGGCTCTCGTGGCAGGAAGTCAACACTCCATAACCGGTCAGTTAAATATTAACAAATTTACAGTCATGTGGAATGTGAAAAAAGAAAGAAAATAAAACAAACAGTGCTGTAAAAAAACCAACTTCTTCTTTTGAATTCCCCACTCCCCAGCATCATTTCGAGTCAAGATGGTCTGTCCACCATGATGCCAGTCTAAACCCCACCCAATTCAGTCCTCAAGCCCCACCCCTTCCATCCGTGTCACTCACAGTTCCACCCTTAGATTCTGGAAAAAACAAGAGGACATGATGTTTGGTCAGCATTTTATATGGTTACTACACCACTACCTACCCCTCTGTTAAAATGCCTTCCTCACCTCGTTCACCTCTTCTGCTTCTTCATCTTCTGCCTCAACTTCCTCCTCACCCTCCTTCTCCTCCGCCTGCTCCTCTGGTTCCTCTTCCGGCTCCTCCTCCACCTAGAGGGAAGTCAGTACTTACAGTCAATGAATCAAACCTGGAGGTTTTCTACACAGAGGTGTAATGAAATGTGTTTTGCATGATTTTGACTGAAGAAAGAATATTTGCTGTGAAGGTGCACAAGAAGAAAAAAAAAACTTTTTCAAAATGATGAATTTTGGCTGAAAATTGTTGAGTTTTGCTGAATGTCAAATAAAACAAGCGACACTAAACACCGAGCTGTTTTCTGTCTGCAGACGTATGAAACGCATCTGAAATGTCTTTCTTTAAGGATTGACGAATTTAATTTCAAGTCCAGATAGGACGTACCTGTTCGCTGAGGTCCACGTTCATGCTGAGCCGCAGCATCCGCTCTATCCGCTCTCCATAGGCCTTGGTGTCGGCCACCTGGTAGCCAGAGCGCAAGGTGGACGTCTCAAACAGGACAACGGCCAAGTCCGCAGCGGTCTGGTCCTCTGCATCAGTCTGTTTGACGAGAGAGGTTGAATCCAGCATTAGCATCACTTCTGTTTTTCCCATTATCAAAACTGGATTTCCATGTTGTCTAACGCCTGCATTAGGGATTGTAACATCTCATCCTGCCCGTCATGTCAAACCATCTTCTGATGAAGTGTTGTGAAATCTTACATTTACTCTCTTCAGCATCTCCTTGATGAGAGGGTGCTTTGGGTTGATCTCCAAGGTCTTCTTCTGGCCCGAGTAGTAACTGTGGCAGTTAAGAAAATGAACAATTTCAATATCAATAGTCATAAATCCAAGTTAATGTCACCTGAGACTCATTACAACACGGAGGCAAGTGCGACAGGAAGTGCTGGCGTACTTTGTGGAGATGTCTTTCCCCGTTTGGTAGGCCTGGGCCTTCATAATCCTCTCCATGTTCCCTGACCAGCCGTACTGGCTGGCCACCACAGCACAGGGGGAGCTGGTCAGCCTCTGGGACAGCACCGCCTTCTCGATCTGGGGAAGAAAAAAAAAAGAAAAAAATTAACCTTATAGAGCGACAGGAGTACATGGAACACGCCAACCTCCACGTCATTCAGTAGCCAAATGAGCAAGTGTTAAGTAGACTCTCCCGGGACGGACCATGTCTTTCAGGGCCTTCTCCTTCATCCAGGTGGTCAGGGGTTCAAACTCCTTCTCCAGAGCCTCCCTCTTCTCCTTGCCCTTTTCACTCTCATCAAACTTCACCCCCTCCTTGGCCACATTCTGGAAGCGCTTGCCATCAAACTCGGGCAGAGCCTGGATGCAGTACTCATCCACGGGCTCCGTCAGGTAGATGACCTCGTAGCCCTTCTTCAGAAGCCTCTCTACGAATGGAGAGGCCTCAGCCTGGACGGACAGAAAGAGAAGATATTAGCTGCAGAGGAGGATCCATGTGATGTGAAGACAAGTCCTACTAGGACACAGAATCTCTGGTTTACAAGCACTGAAATGAACAAAGCCGTCATAGCATCACTCAAATAAAAAAATCTCTATAATCATCCCCCACTAAGATGAAAATACACACACACCTCCTTCCTACTGGTGCCAGCCATGAAGTAGATCTTGTCCTGCTTCTCCTTCATGCGCTCCAGATACTGCTCCAGGCTGGCCACGCCTGTCTCGCTGTGGGAGGTCTGGAAGCGCAGCAGCTTGGCCAGACGGGTCCGGTTGGAGTGGTCCTCGATCACACCCAGCTTGATATTGGTGCCAAACTCCTTCCAGAACTTATCGTTGTAGTGCTCCTCGGCGATCTTCTTGATCATGTCCAGGGTCTTACGCACCAGCTTCTTACGGATGACCTGAAGGGACAAGGAGAGGACGTGTCAAAGTACGCTTCAACCGAGTAGAGTAGGAAACCCAGATCTTTGTCACAGGGACTCTCAAGGGAGAAGTGCAAGTTTAAGCAGGTCAACAGAACTCTGACCACTACAGAGCAGCAAATTTAGAGCCAACTTTTGAGAAGTCAGGAAAGTTTAAAATGACCAGCATCTTGCTAAATGGCACTTGAGCAGAGTACAGTTGCCTCACCTTGAGCAGCTTGTGTTGCTGGAGAGTTTCTCTTGACACATTCAAAGGAAGGTCATCGGAGTCGACCTGGAAGGACAGAGGAAGAAAACGGAGGTTGACGTTCAACGAGTCCTCATATTGCACCATTAAAGAAAAGACTAGAAACCAGTTGGTTAGAGTTTGAAGATCACTCACCACACCCTTGACGAAGTTCAAGTACTTTGGCATCATGTCATGGAAGTCGTCCGTGATGAACACTCGACGAACAAACAGCTAGAAAAGAGATTTTACATTGAAACCGGGTATGAGAAAAATTTAAATTCAACTCTCAGCATTCAGCCAGCGGAGGGAAAAGTCGAAGTTACCTTGATGAAGTCGTTCTTCTTTGAGCCGTATTCATCAAACAGACCTCTGGGCGCCGAGGCCGGAATGAAGAGGATGGACTTGAAGGTGACCTCCCCTTCTGCAGTAAAGTGGATGTGGGCCTGGGGGTCATCAGAGTCCTACAGGAAACAGAAACCAAATCAATAGATCAATTATTAATAGAAATCCATTAGTCAATTATTAATAGAACAACGCCCCTTTAATAAGAACAACAAAAGCACAGTGGGTAGATAGTCGTCTGGCAATCGGAAGGGAACCTGTTCATTTAGAATGTTAATACACCACAGCCATCAGGCTAACTTTAATCTGTTGTCTCAAGTAGTTAGGGGTTCAGTGTCTTGCTCAGGGACTCTTTAGCAAGCTTTTTTGCCGGGACTGGGAGATGGAATTACCGATCTCAAAGCTATACAGCTACCAAGTTAAATTGTGTGTTGACTGACAAATAAAACCCTGTAAGCTGTGAATTCAGACAGAGGAACACTGACCCTGGAGAAGGTCTTGTAGAAGGCCTTGTACTCGTCCTCCTCCACCTCCTTGGCCGGTCGCTGCCAGATTGGCTTGATGTCGTTCATCAGCTCCCAGTCCCACACAGTCTTCTCCACCTTTGAAGAAGACACAAAACAACAACCCTCAGACACACTCCAATAAGCCTTTCCTTTGGCCACCCCTCCCTCCTCAGTCAGGCACAGGGCTGTTCAACAGTGTACTTTGAGAAGGACAGAGAATGGCAGCCTGCCTTCTTGGTCTTTGGCTTGTCTGCGTCTTCCTCATCCTCTTCCTTCACATCAGCCTCATCCTCTGTGGCGTCTTCATCCTTCTTCTCCGACTCAGCATCCTCCTCGATAGGCTCTTCTACAGTCTCGGTCTGTGGAACGAAACATGGCCACCAGACAATCAGAGACGCATAGAAAACTGCTCACCATCATGGTTGCTGAGGAGGTTACCCCGACATCATTTATAGGTAATGATGGAGGACGGGACTGTTTCCCTTTAGCTGAGCAAGAGAGCCTCGGCAACATGTGGTGGAGCTCTCACCTTGCTGCTCCATACGTAGATGGGGAAGTTGATGAACTGGGAATATTTTCTGACCAGCTGCTTGATGGTCTCCAGCTCCAGGAAGTCCGACGCCTCCTCCTTCATGACCAGACTAGAGGGAGATACCAACACGTTACGAAAAGAACATCTTAAAACCACAGCACCCAGTGCTTTAGACTATCCAGCATCACTGAAATCCTGGTTCTAGACAGCAGTGGTCAACCAACAGCCTGTGATCCTTTTAGCAAAGAACTGAACTGGGGCAAACAGAAGATGTCTAATGACCATTTCACCAGCCTAGGGTTTACAGATTATCAATTTAAACATCCAAAACAGACCCAGGTCCTCCCACTTGAGACAGCCCCCCATTTGCAACTCACGTGATGGTGGTGCCTCGGCCTAGAGTGTCCCCACGGGGGTCCTGTATGACGGAGAACTCGTTGGAGTCAGACTCCCAGATGTGCTGGGTGCAGTTGTTGTGCTTGGATGACACAATGACCTTGTCGGCCACCAGGAAGGAGGAGTAGAAGCCCACGCCAAACTGGCCAATAAGCTCGGTGGTAGACTGGCCCTCCACCTGCATGTTGGTCATCTTGCTGAGGAACTCACTGGTGCCAGACTTTGCGATAGTGCCAAGGTTCTTCACCAGGTCTTCTTTGGTCATGCCGATGCCAGTGTCAGTAATGTGGAGTATATTTTTCTCCTTGTCGGCCTGGATGGGAACACAGACAACAAAACATTACACAAACGCACCTTGTTTTAATTCTGATATAGTTCCAATAAAGGCACTAGTGGGACATGTGTGCTTCACAAAATAGAAAAAAAGGGTTCAAGGAAAGCCAAGTTGAGGCATTTAGAAGGGGAAATATGAACAGACACTCCACTCTTCTCAGGCACATTCCCATGATTTTCTATTAATTTGTATGAAATGCAGTCAAATTAGACATCCTCAGGATTAAGACCACAGTAGGCTAATGATAGAGCGCACACTTTGAGAACTGATGAGTCATAAGTTGTGGGTTCAAATCCACCACAGAGCATCTGGCCTCAATAACCTCCAGGCTCCATCCAAGTCTGTGCCCAACCCACAACGTGGGGCCTAATCATGGGACATAAACCGGACCCCTTAGCGATGATGCCTTGCATGTTACGGAGTCAGCAAGTTTATTCTATCCACCACCCGACTCGAAGAGGGAACCTTTTCTGTCCACCTCCGTAATGAAGATAAACTGGTGATACTTCAGATGTTAATTTGCAACGCAAATTAAATGAACCATCATCTCAGTAGCAAGTTTCACTTCTGAACCCCGCGTGTATCCTCAGGCGTGGCAACACAGCTGGGGTGAGTTGACTAGTGAAGGGTTGTTTCAGCATGCGGATATGAACCATTGGATGCTTTTGGGGGACTCGTGTCTAAAAATCTGAATTTGTCCATCACTTCCTGTGTACAAATGGAGCAACTTAAGAGGGAGCCACGTATGACAGGCCAAGAAGCAGGATATGGCATCGAACCAAAGTCATAACATATCCCTTTATTAGTCCCACAGGGGGAAATTACAGTGTTACAGCAGCAAAGTGGAAAGCACATCAGAGGTAGAGAATCTAATGCACAATATACAACAACAATTTAAACAAGGGGGATGTGTGACCCACCTTGATTTTAATAGTCATCTCCTCGTTACCAACCAGCGCGTTGTCATCGGTCAGAGAAAGCAACCGGATCTTATCCAGGGCATCAGATGCATTGGATATCAGCTCTCTCAGGAAGATCTGGAAACACACAAGCAACATGCAAACTGAGACTTGCAGAATGTTTGCAAAGGCGTGGTTGCTGCCTTTCTAAGGCCGTTTTGTTTGTATCTGGCATTCACGTCAGTGAAGCCATCAGGTAGAAATTGCACACAGGCCCTTTCAGTACAACAGGTGAAGCATCAGAAGGATATTTTGGTTCTTCGACATGTGCAGAGGAGAGATGCATGCTAGATGGGAGAAGGATGCTGAGGCAAGAGGAAGACCAAAGAGGAGGTTTATGATGTGGTGAGGGAGGACATGCTGGTGGGACAGAGAAAGATGTAGAGGACAGGAAGAGCTGGAGATGATGATCTGCTGACCCCTAACAGGAGCAGTCAGTAGTAGTAGCAGTGGTGTAGTAGCAATAATAGTAGTAGTAGTAGTATTAGCAGTGGTAATGGTATAGTAGCAGTGGTGGATTCTGGTTGCCAGTACTCGCCTCTTTGTTCTTATATAGAGAGTTAATAATCAGCTTCATCATTCTGTTCACTTCAGCTTGGAACACATGCTTCTCCGACTTCTCCCGAATCTCCTTTATCTGAGCAGCGTTCAGGCCGTCCAGTTGGATGGCCTCCTCCTCCCTAGAGAGAGTAAAAGACAGAAAGAGTGATTTCCCTCTTTATAACACTAAGCTTTCAGTCTGTTGGACAACGTGTCAGCTGCTACCGTACCAGCTGACTTTAAAGTGCCTTTGCACAAATACAACAGCAGAAATCCTGCACAAGGTTTGTGTGTCAGGAGGCCACCTGCAGGCGAAGGGCTCACCCTGCAGGATTTATACAAGATCAGATATGAAGATCTGTGTGAGGTTGGGCCCATGGATTCAAATTCATCATCACAGTCTGATTTTGCCTTTCCTCATCACCAAACATGGACGCTTAATAAGACTGGATGTTCTTTTCCAGGGGGACGGGACACTGACCTTTGGACAATTTCATCATCTGTGCGAGACCCATCTCTGCTCTTCCCCAGATCTTCCTCTACGGTCCCATCGATGTCCAGCTCATCCTCTGCTCGGACAGACGCTGGAGAGAGAATAAGACAACACAGATCAGCCCCAAATTAACACAGTTGGCCTACAAACGCATCGCAAGGTCTAATTTCTTTTACCTAAAGGGACAAGTGTCAAAATAAGCAGACCATCCAGTAGAAGGATAACCAAAAGTCTTTTTAGAATATCTGGAAAAAGTGTACAAGAACCTAATTTACATCTCCATCGAATGGAGTCACGACCATCTCCATACTCTGATGGAGGTCCGTTATACGCGTCACCATCAGTCCCCACATCGTGGGGTGGACAGAGTTAGATGGAGCTTGGGGGATTAAGGCTGGATGCCCTTCCTGACAGCCTGCAGTGAGCTCAAACCTGCAGCCTGTGGTTGCATACAGAGTAAAAGGTGAAAATAAAAAGTTTTGACTATTACAGACATTTCTGGTAACAAATGTCATGTTAGCAACAACACATGGAGAACACAGACTGAGGTGTCCACTGTGACAATGTCCTTTGTGTTGTTGCTCATGAATTGCGCAGAATTAAACACCACAGCGTTCCCAAATGTTCTCCCATGGCATGGGAGAACTGGTGTGGCCTCTCCTCCATGGAGGTCATGGCCCATTTTCACAGAGGTGAGTCAACAACTGTGGTATTGTGCAAATACATCCACACGTCATCTGAATTCCTACATGAAATGTGCCCTCAGACATATCCCCCATCCAGGAGCAGGCAGCAGCTGCAGTGCATGGGGAGGAGTTGGGGGTTCAGCGTCTTGCTCAAGGACACTTCAAGCATTGATTTCCTCCATCCGGGACAAGAGACACCTTTTCTGACTACATGAACCAAGGTGCTTCACTTAAAGACTAAATACAGCATGTTGAGTCATTGGCTGTTAAGACCTTTAACACAACACGCCTCCATACTCTCCATCTAACTGGGATTTACTTCAAGCAACGCATATCTCACTTATTCGTTCCCAAAACCGAGAAGAAGTTAAGAAACTCTTGAGATTCTACAAACGTGTCGATAATTAAGGACTCTGACAGAGATTGCCGTCAGACTATTTAAAGCCTCAGCGTTCGACGGGGAACTTGATGGCGACATGTCTTCAAGTTAAGATGGAGTGGTCAGCCTCTCTAGGAAGCCTGCGGAATACAGCCCACAAGACGGAAGACAGGAAGTTGTGTGTTAACCGTGCCCGTTCAAACCACAGCATAAATCTCATCCTCTCATACTGGAGAACAGAAGAAACGGGGCCGACATAACAAACATCCGACTGCTCGACAGATTATGAGGCAAGCACCAAGTGATCAGAGCTATTTGTTCACATCCACATGAGGCGTATAAAGACCTGCTACTTACCGAACGCCAGAAGAGAGCAGAGAAGCCCCAGTATCCACAACCGCTTCACCATGGCTGGAGGACGGACTAGACTCTAGATAAACGCTTCTTTAACAATGTAGTCACACTCGATTAGGGACAACTGACAGAAGTGCTGGAGCAGACTCGCGGTGTGTGGTGCACTGTGGCTGACTGGATGAATGGGGGGCTTCTTTATTAGGTCCTGTTTCTGGAGGCGGGACTTCAGCCCATAAGACCAATCGCTGCTCACCACGCACAACAATAAACCAATGGCAGCGCTTTAAGTGCTAACCGTGGTCCAATCGGGAGCTTCCATGTCCTAGCTTCAGATGATCAGTTCGTGGCCACACTCTATTGGTTGCTGGAGCTGCGTGGAAGAGCAGATGGACGAGGGGCGTCAAGTCAAGTTTAGTTTGCGTAGCTCTGAATCAAAAGTATGTCCCTTAGGGCTGTAAAATCACATCACAAGACCAGATAATCATAGGTGTGGGTGCCGGTGCATGGCAACCCCTATCCCCAGAGCCTCCATTCGGTAAAAACTCCCCATAGCGTCAAATGAGGGACCTCAGGAAGTTAAATAGTTCAAAACTTAAAATGAGCAAATAACTACGTCTTGCCTAAGAGCACCAGATCACATCATAGCCATACGTTTCCAAAGTGATGACTTTGGGGGTGGGAGGGGGCGTAGCTCAGGAGATGGGGTGGGCATCTAGTTATCGGATTGTTGGTGGTTTGATCCCTGGCCCATGTAGAAAGCATGTCGAAGTGTCCTTGAGCAAGACACTGAAAATGAATCTCTGACGGCTCAAGCCCTGCAATGGAATGGTGACCCGAGTATTCCCCCACCTTTCGCTCAATGGGCACTGGGATAGGCTCCAGCATGACCCAACTTCGGATAAGCGGTTGATGATGGATGGATGGATGGACTTTGGAGTCTGTTGCAATGTCCCCACACATATTATGTGAAAGGGACCATAAAACAAAAATGCCATAGAGAAGAAAGTTGGGCCGTGTATGCCAAAAATGACAAAGATCTGCTGTATGACAAGCTTTCCTACTTCCTGACCTGCCTCATGTGCCCAAACTGCTGTCAGGTGACACCGGAGAAGAAGAGATTAACGCTCATAATCAGAGTTCTCCTACAGGGGGAGCCACTGCTCTCTGGTGGCCACAATTGGTATTGCAGACACCGGAAGAACATACGAACTCTAACCAGAAAGGAGCTGTGGCGGGATTCGAACCCACAACCTTCTCACTGTGATGCAGCAGTGCTAACCACTACACTACTAATTACTAGTAACTAATTGCTCACATGAATACCAAAAATAATGCGGAGCATGGATGTATTTGCATGCACTGCATGGAGGATCATAAGGATGTACATTACTAATTTGCATTTACAGTTTTCTGTTGGAGTATTGACTACCCGGGGTTCAAATCCTGTCCCAGGTCTTTTTCTGTGTGGAGTTTTCTTGTTCTGCCTGAGTCCATGTGGGTTTCCTCCAGGTGCTCCGGTTTCCTCCCACCATCATAAAGACATGCATGTCAGGGTTCATAGTCCTGCCTGTGCCCCTGAGCAAGGCAGGAGGAAAAGGAGCTGGAGTTGCTCCTCCCCCGGTTGTTTTTGTGACATATCCTCTCTCATTTCTACTGATCCTGGCCCTCCCTGCAGTCATGGTCAACAATGTGAGGGCAGGATGACTGACCTTTGCCCTGCCTGCTGTCGTGGCCTGTGCGGGTCAGTGAAGCGGGAGCCGAGGCTGTTGAAACCCCGAGCCTGTCGTGAGTCAGTCTAGAAAAGGGCACCCGTCGAGTGCCTGGGAACGGAGCCGAGGGTCCCCAGACAGAAGCCCCTTCCTTCGCCCTTCACCCTCGGTGTGCTGCTACGCTGAAGATGAGGAATCACCCTCGTGTTCGAGTCTGGCTGGTATTGGGAAAGGTAAACTCGGGGACAGCATGCTTCAGCTTGTCTTGCTCCGTTTTGTGGACACTTTCTTACTTTCTGTCTTTTGTTCTGGGCCCGCAGATTGTCACGCCTCAAAACGTGCATCCAACCAAAGCAGCATACACTGTGCCCCTACCCCCCCACGTCTCTCCAGTCCTTACATAATAACCCAGTGGACCAACGAGCTCTTGAGATCGGCCCGAGTCCGAGTCATGTGTCTGGAGTCCACACCTGAGCTCCTCGCTCCGTATGTGTGGCCGTTACCTGGGACGGTGTCAGCCGGGAAACTTGGCAAACATTCCTTCGTGTTTCCCAGAGGAGTGACACGGCAGCATCCTCTGACTCCGCCCTAACCCCAAACCGCTCCATCTTGCCTCGGGTCTTAGATGAGGCACCGCCGGGTACGAGGTGAACTGTCGTGTCCAGCCAGAAGCCAGGTGAGCTGTTAGTGCAGAGGACAAACACTGTTACATAGGAATAAAGCTTCTTCTTCTTCTAGGGCTGCGGTAGCTCAGGGGTACAGTGCTCACTTCAGGTATTGACAAGTCAGGGGCTGCGGGTTGGAACCCATCGCAGAAAGTCAGCATGGCATCCAGCCTTTAATCCCCCACGGCTGCCCTGAGAGGGACTGGTGACCTGTCCAGAGGGGCTCCCTGCCTGTCGTCCAATGAGCACTGGGATAGGCCTGACTTTGGATAAGCAGATGATGGATGGATGGATGGATGGATGGATGGATGGGTTCTTCTTCTTCGTCCTTGAAAAAGTTGGCAACCAATCAGCTCTCTCATAATTCTCCTTAATGGATCCACTTTGAGTCGATCCCTAATAGATAAATGTAAGTTTCAAAAAGCACTATGTATGTATGAGTGTGTGTGTGCATGTGTGTGTGTGTGTGCATGTGTGTGTCAGTGCTCCACTGTGCAAACACTGTCAGCAGTGGCTGGAGAGGCTCGAGGCCGTGAGCCCGGCGAGTCTCGAATCCACCGCGGTGTAAAGATATTCAGTGGTGTTTGGATAACCTTTGACCTCAGCAGAGTCCGGATCAATCTGACCCAGCACTGAGAGTGCGAGGTGACCCAACTTGGGTTTGTGGCTTCCTGTGACCAAGAAAGCATCACCGAGCCCAACCAGCCACACCCACCCAAAGTCACAGCCCAGTCCAGGGTCAAGGGCCGCCAGAGGCTGGACCGGAGCTAATCAGGTCAGCTTCATTCATGTGGGACGCTGAGGCTCTGGGTATGCTTGTACGAAGGTTCTGTACAGACAAAGAAGAAATCAAGAGAGAGGAGCAATGGAGCATGAAATGAAGTAAGTATAAAAAGAGGGGGAGTGGGGCACCCCAGTGGCTCATCTGGTTCACGGGTACCCCAGAAGGCCGAGTCTTTACCCCAGTGGTCCGGGTTCTAATCCTGCTCACCCCCTTTGCTGGATGTCATCCCCTCTGTATGTCTCTCCAACATCCTGTCAAATAAGGGCTAGACATGGTTAGAAGAAAAACATGAACAAAAGGTTCTGGGTTCTGATCCCATCCCAGGCCCTGTCTGTGTGGATGTCATCCCATCATCAAAAAGGCATGTTTATTAAGGTTGATACTCCTACCTGTCCCCCTGAGCAAGACGGTGAAAGGCTCCATCAGCCACTATCCACTAGAGGGCAGTAGAGACCAATATTAGACCAACTGTAGTTTTAAATGCTGGGCCACAAGTAATAAATCACTTCATCCACGTCAATTGAAATGTGTGTTTTTTTACGTGGATTGTTGAAGTCATCTCGTCTAAATGAATATGGCTTAGTATGTCATGGAGGTGAAGGAAAGCACATTCAGTCTGACTAACCTTCGAGTTAGAAATACTTTTACTAAAACAGATCCCCAGAACAAATCTGCTAAACCTATACTCATGAGCTCAGGTCATTCAGATTAGTAGTAGAAGAAGAAGAAGAAGAAGAAGGAGGAGGAGGAGGAGCAGGAGGAGGAGGAGGAGGAGCAGGAGGAGGAGAAGGAGGAAGATTGCTGATTGCTGATGCTTCTCAGTGTGGTGTCGAGGACCTCCTGTGTGCTGTGGAGCGACTGGCGTTCACGGCTGACATGTAGCGCACTAGGGCCCTCCTGGGAAAGGCTGTCGCCGCTCAGCCAGAACATCCATTGTGGGGCTGGCTGACCAGGAGAGGTCCTCACAGATGTGGGCTCCCAGGAATCTGAAGGTTGGACCCTGCATTGGAAAACGCTGGAGAACAGAGGGATGGGATGTCATCATGATGTCACAGACGTTATTGTGCATTGATGTGAGCACACATCAAGCCTCCGGCGCTGTCTCCCCACAGCAACCCACAAACATCTGTGGAGGCTCACAGCATCCATGAGGTTATATGAGGACGCATGGAGGACGACTCCGGTTCAAGTGCTGAGGTCTGCAATCAGTCAGTCATGGAGGTGCGTGTGTGAGAGAGATGTGCTGCTGCCATCCATCCATCCACCCATCCATCCGTCCATCCATCCATCCATCCATTCATCCATTCATCCATCCATCCATCCCTCCACCCATCTGTCCATCCATCCATCCATCCATCCACCCATCCATCCATCCATCCATCCATCCATCCATCCACCCATCCCTCCATCCATCCATCCATCCATCCATCCATCCATCCATCCATCCATCATCCATCCATCATCCATCCATCCATCCATCTACCCTCGACCACTTACCTGAGCCCAGGGTCACGGGGTCATGCTGGGGCCTATCACAGCTCTCATTAACACCCTGGAGAGGTCACCATTTCATCTCAGGGGTTGAGCAGTTGGGGGTTCGGTGTCGTGCTCAAGGACACCCCAACATGCTTTCTACAGGGACCAGGATCAAACCACCGACCTTGCCCCCTGTGTGCTAACACGACGCGGCCTGTCTCGGCGGAGGCCCGCCGAGGGCGGCAGCAGCTCAGGAGGGAGGGAGTTGTAGTTTCCAGATTATCAGATTTCCCAGCAGTGACATCACCAACGGAAGACATTCCAGCGTCGGGACACTGATGGATTGTTATCAGGAGGTAGCTCGGAGGAGATTATGTGCTGGGTCATGTTTGTGTGTTAGAGGTGCGACCTAGCATAAGCCCTCCATTCCAGACAGCCTTACAAAGTCCCTCCATGACATAAGAGGGCAGAGTCCAACGTCTCCTGGCCTGTCGGCTCCTGTCTGAGCTCTGCAGTCTGAGAGCGGGAGAGGTGTCCAACAGAAGAAGAAGAAGAAGAAGAACAGTTCTATTTCCCACATGACCGAGGCCGGCGGAACGGGTTCTCTGCATGCAGCGACCAACTCCGCTCCTCCTCCTGCTGCCTTGCTCAGGAGCACAGGCAGGAGTATCAACCCTGACACTCCTGTGATTTTGATGGTGGTGGTGGGGGGGCTACCTGGAGGAGTAAATACAGAGAGCATTTGTCCTTGTGTGTATGTTCAGGGATACACGCATGTCGAGCCTAGCATCAATGTCAACGAGAACACGTGCAGACACTCTGAATAGTACACAGAAGAGATGAAACTCTGGATGGAGCAATAGCAACATCCGTCCCTCCGTCCATCATCAGCCGCTAAGCTGAAGTCAGGGCGCAGGCTCACGCCGGAGCCTATCCCAGGGCTCATTGGGTGAAAGCCAGAGAAACACCCTGAACAAGGACCGGAGGGAAGACTGCCCCCTACTGGCTCACCAAGGCCACTTCCTGCAGGAACTCTAAACTCAGTTGCTGCTGAATTAGCCAATGTCTGTATTCAGGAGCTCAGGGGTGGACTGTTCGCTTCGGGACGTGATGATCCAGAAGACACCAGAAGCTGTGGGTTTGAACCCTCTGCAGAGCATCAGGAAGGGCGTCCGGCCTGTTCAAGGTGTCTCCCTGCCTTGCGCCCAATGAGCACGGAGACAGTCTCCAGCATGGCCCTGCAACCTGACTTTGGACAAGGGGTTGACGTGACACGACGCGACATGACATGACGTGACGTGACATGTTGTATACACGTGTAACCGCCCTGTCAGCCATTCCTCTTCCCTCATGTACTCCCGCGTTCAGCTGGCCGTGGATCTCACAGACCTCCTGAATCACTGACTCCACCAGGGCTGAGTCCGGCTCCAGTGATGCGTCTGAGTGTGGGCCTCCAGGTTTTCCTCTGCTTTGCTGCCAGGAGGAGCTGTGTGAGGACAGACGATGTGTCGGGCTGCACGTATGCTGCTCACAGCTGGCAGACAGGTTGAGGGAAGCGGGGCCACACACTGGACCTGTCTGTCTTTGTCTGTCTGTCTGTCTGTCTCTGTGTGTGTGTTAAACAAGAGCAGGGACGTTGTCATGCTCATGCCCGTCTCTCTGCATGTGAGCCGGGAGCCTTGAGTGTGCCTGGTGCCTGTGAGAGCTCTGGCTGGGAGATTATAATGTCAGGCTGGGAGAGTTCCAAATCACACACTGGGTGTGAGAGTGGGTAAGACGAGGCGCATGGTGCGGAGTCACGTTCAGGCCTCCACCGGGGAGGGTCCCTGCCACCGGAGGGGCATGACATCACCGACCACCCGAGTACTTTCCCATACATCACCGTGTCCCTGGCTGCTGCTGTAATAATCCCTCCGCTCCAGAGAGAGGGGTGCAGCACCTCCCTCTCTCACACTCTCCCGTGGACGCCCACAGACTCTGCCGGACGGTCTTGTGGTGGACGCTCCTGTGATCAAATACAGATCTGCAGCGCCCTGCTACCATGACAACACAGCTCTTCCACTACTACTACACTGGAGACGCGCTCCTCGCATTGCACTAGAGACAGTTTACCCTGTGGTACACGGTAGGCAGGTCAACTTGTGCATGTCACCATTAGCCCCCCGCCGAGTTGACGGGTGGACTTGAACTCGGGAGAATCACGCCCGATGCCCCGTGGCGGACTCGAACCCACAACACCTGGCTCATCACTTCCCAAAGTCCACACTCCACCGCTGAGCTACCGCAGCCCCCCTCTTCTATGTTGTTCTGTTCACAGCACATCTCCATCGGCAACATTCTCCTGGTGGCCACCGCGGCTCCCAAACCCTCACCCACACGTCAGCCTAACCTGGCCTCACCATACGTTATGTAACGATGCTACGCTAGCAGCCGCCGACACACGACCTCCGGCTGCAGTCAACCCGGTGACCCCTTCAGTCAGCACTCAGCTCCTGAAGAAGAAACACAGCCCTTGTGATGATGATGATGATGATAATGAAGAAGAAGAAGAAGATGATGATGGTGATGATGATGATGATGATGATGATGAAGGTGGTGATGATGATGATGATGAAGGTGATGAAGAAGATGATGATGATGGTGATGATGATGATGATGATGATGAAGATGATGAAGATGATGATGATGATGATGATGAAGGTGGTGGTGGTGGTGGTCCACCTGGGCTCTCCTCACAGCACCACTAGGTTACAGTCACTCCGGGGTCCACCACCAACACCATAATTTTGGGAAGGTAAGTGAAGCTGAGCTGACGGCTCTGCACCAGCTGATATAATCCTCCCTGTCGGGATCCGTTGTCATGGCAGCTGTGGCCTGCGCTCCGTCTCCCAGGTCCACCTTCAATTGAATGCGACAACAGTAATCCTGCTGTATGTCTGTGTGTGCATGACATGACATGACTATTGGTGTCCATGTTATAGGGGTGGACAC
>OMLC01047490.1:0-19987 GCA_900302585.1 Regalecus glesne | reverse complement strand
ACCAGTCGAACTGTTCCCATGCAGATGACCCTTTACTCCTACAGGCAGACGTAGCTGACAAGTGAAATGAACTGTTAGATGTGTGAGCAAGCTCATGACGATCATAGACCAAGATGACGACGAACCTATTGGATTCAGCACATGTTGCTTTATTCTCTTGTTCCTCTCCCCATTAACTCAATCAACATAGTTCAGTGGGTAGAGCGGTCGTCTGGCAATCAGAAGGTCACAGGTTTGATCCCCGGTCCTGCATACAGCATGTGGAGGTGTCCTTGAGCAAGACACTGAACCCCTAACTGCTCCCTGAGCACCACATGGTGGCAGCTCACTGCTCCTATACAATAGGATGGGTTAAAATGCAGAGAAATCCAAATTTCCCCTTGTGGGACTGATAAGGGAATCATTATTATTATTATTATTAATATCATTATTATTATTATCATCACTCTGCCACTCACTAGCGTATCCTAGTGTCTTAACATTCCATTACATCCCCCTTGTAGTCATTAACCAGGTTCTTCTTAACTCGTGTAAATCACAACAAGATGGTTACAGAACAAACCACACTCACTATTATCTACTCTCTTCAAGCATGATCAGCATGTGTGTGTTTCTTTTTCTAAATTGAAGGACAGGATAGACTGCCTAAACCTTCTGACTCTGCTTTATGGGTTTATTCTGCCCTTTTAACAGCAGGCCCGCTAAAGGAGATTCTCCCAGATGTGGTCACAGTAACACAGGAGTCGTGCAGGCCTGGTTGTGGAAGAGAAGTAAGCTAAGTGCGGTTTCTCCTCAAAGTATCCTCCTCCATCTCCACCTTGTAGGATCCTGATGTAGATGATGGTGCTTGGACTGTTCTGATGGTCTTTGCAGTCCTGATCTACACTCTCTCTAGTATAGGCAACTCTCTGGCCCTGTGTCTTGCTCTGTCGGCTTTCTGTTGATTCCCTTTCAGCCTCAAGTCCTTCCTTTTAGAATCTAGGAGGTCTGGCCACTATGGCTTGAGAGTTTGCTGAGGGACTAGAACTGTCAATCTCAATTCTCTGCATGTTTAACTCATCCTATTGTATAGGAGCAGTGAGCTGCCACCAGGTGGCGCTCAGGGAGCAGTTGGGGGTTCAAGTGTCTTGCTCAAGGACACCTCGACATGCTGTATGCAGGACCGGGGATCGAACCTGCGACCTTCTGGTTGCCAGGCGACCGCTCTACCCACTGAGCCGTCAGTGAAACAACAACACACTCTGTCAGCACACCGAGAGATGACTCGCACAGAAGAGGCCGTCTTAGATGTTTTATTGTAGATTGGTTTGAGTTGTTTTAATCTTTAGAAAACTTTACAAAATCGATCTTTTTGAGACGTGTCACAAAACTTGTTTTTGGTGTCTGCGTCTCAATGCCCCCCCACACACACACATTCACCCATACCCGAGGCTCTGCTCCTGCCGTGGATGCTGTGGAGCATCCTCCACTGAGTGGTGCCCACAGCTGCGGCCATGCTTTGTCCCAGGGCAGGCCACACATGGGGGGTCTCATGTACCCCCACCACCAAAGGGTTGTACACGGTTGGCTTTTACTGTTTGCCAGCCAGGCCTCACCCAGGTCCCACCAGCCAGTCAGCTAAACCACCGGCATGAGGAAACCTGGACCGGTCTGCCATGAAGATCCACATTTTTACTGAGAACTTTCCCGATGGACTTCACACTGCCCCGCACAAAGGACCTGTAACCCCCACATAGGCCTCCACAGTTGCTCGGCCAGCCCACAACAGGGGACCTTTAGCTACACGGTACCAGAATGGACCCCCTCAACTTTGTCTCTAGATGACTTTTACACACATAGAGGCTGTTTAGAGAAGTTTGAGAGGAGGCCACGGGAAGGAGCTGCATCCTAGGGCGGAGACACATCGGGCAGATTATCGGCCGTCGGGCATCGTCGCGGAGTGTTTTGAGGTCAGTGACGTAAATCAGATTGACCTGCTCCGTGCCATCCCACCAGGGGGGAGTGTCTCCCCAGGTGTGACCAATCAGATTAGCTTCGGTCGAGTAATGTTCCATCGTTTCCGGTTTTCATTTTAGGGGCCACACTACAGATGAGCGCCGCCTGCCGTCACTGAGACATATTCACCGCCCGAGTCTGGTCGGTGAACTTTGCACTTTCCTGTCGGGGTTACGGACGCTGACTGATCTGCCGTCAGCGGTACGTCTCGGCCTTTCAGAGAAGGTGGTACCAGGAATGCCCCGTGTGGGACCAGCATGGACACCGCTCGGCTGCTAGCTCAGTCCTGTACAAATACTCTGGCGGTTTCCTGGAAAGCTCGTTTCCCACTTGCCTTGGTTAGTGTAACATTCCAATCTGACAACCTTAAAGTCTTTCTGTAACCCGGCTGTAAAATGCTGACCACCGATATTTGTAATCCCACTTGCCCGTGTCTGCTCCAGTCCACTGTCAGATGCTAACAGGGACGCTCCTGATGTTCACCTTGTTGATGAGTGGGACTCATTTTCACAAGGCTCTTATCATGGGGATGAAGGCCAGATGCCCTTTCCTGACACCCTGTGCTAAATTCGAACCCATGACGCCTGACATGGAGACATGCACTCTACTGCTGAGCTACCATTGTGTAGAGACACCCCCCACACACACACACAGCATGTTCTTAGGCTTTCTACTATGTTGCTTTGTTCCCGTTTCAAACAAAGCACATCTTATCCTTTACTTAACATGTGCAATCACATCTAGTAGTTAGAGGATTGGTGGTTTGGTGCCCAGCTCCTAACAAAAGCTGGACACCGAACCCTTACCTGCTTGAGACAACACATGGGAGTTTACCTGGTGTCTAAAGCTGGTGTATTCACACTAATTGTTCATGAGTGTGTGCTGTCCCTATAAGGAGGCTATTATTATTGTTATTTACATCTACATGTCCACGATGATGAGAAGAAGGCTCGGATGCAAAGGAAACCAGGAACATTGCTGCTGGGATGGCACAGTTGAAAATGGATGAGCTACACTAGGGTGAGGCCTCACATTCTTCTCACCAATACTTTTCAAACAGCACGATTCAGTCAGGAGACAGAAAAGGGTTCAATGGCTTCAGGAAGCTCATCAGGACAGCATGATTAAACTGTGGAAACCTGCCCAGCTAACCACAGGCTAAAGTGCCGCAAACAAAATGAGTTTCCATGGAAATCTTCAATGCATTTCTATGGGACCAAGCTAGCAGCCAGGAGTGTTTTATGCTAGTCTTGAAACAGATTAGCACCAGACAAGAGATTAATCTATCACATAGAAGTAATTCACCAATAAATTAGGGTTGGAAATCCACCCAGCTGTGACAGACAGGATGTCAGTGCGCGTCATGTCTGTCTCCTCACTGGACCACAGGTCTCTGTGACATCAGCCGACCGACTTGCTCTGTTGTCCAGCAGCACATGGCAGTAAATATGACCAACTTTTCTAAATGTCCAGATACAAAACTACTCTGACACAGAATCCAAACCCTTTTCCGTGAAGTAAAAGACACTTTGACACAATGCATGAAAATCAACTCCGATACCTGCACAAGGTTATTTGCTAGCTTTAGTCCTTGACTGATAGATGAACACTTTTCATTAGTGGGGTCCTGGGGGGGGTTACACATGTTAAACAGATGCAGGTACCGGTGGACTGAGTGTAAAGTGACTCAGCATCCAGAGTCTGAAAAGGGTTGTTACACATTTTCCTCATTAACACTTTTCTAGCCCTTCATCATTTAACAGCACTCCAACAATAGTTTTGCAAACAGCCACTGAAATTTTATACAATTCCCAAATTTAGAGACCCGGAAATGAAAAAAATGTCTTTTTCACTCTTTCCCCAAACTCCACATCTGCATGGAAGAAGAAGTAGAGGTATCTTTATCTGTCTGTTGACGTTTCTGCATGTATCTGCCCGTCTGCCAACCTGTTTACAGAGTTAGACATCTGTCTGTCTGTCTCTCTGTTAATATTGGAAGGTTTTGAAGACTGTTAGCATTAACACTTGTACAGCTAAAACGTTTAAAAACACCAGGGTTTGGCTTTAAGCTTGCTGGCTAGGTGTGGCCCTCAGAGTGTGTGTCTGTGTAACCATTTAATGTATAGTGGAACATTGAGCCTGACAGAGAGAAGAGGGGTTAATGAGCAGGAGGCTATAGAAGAACACAGTCAGAGTCCTTCTCCCTTCTTCTGGTTCCTCCCTGGTGGCCTGATGCCTGACCTCTGACCTGGAAGTACAGCCACACACCATCAAGGACAACAAGAAGAGATGAGAATGTGATATTTGTGACAGAAATACTGTACAGCTCAACAGGTTGAACATGACTGATGCCAACTGCAATAAAACGTATTGATGCATGCTCAATAATCCAGGTAAGGACATCACAGAGAGGGGAATCAGTTCATGTAGAGGTAAAGTTTTACTGAGGGAGTCTTGCCACTCATACAGGAGACATCTCCTGTCTGAGCTGACTGCAGCATCCCCACCCTCAAAGACAGAACAGTTGATTCTACCACCAAACCAACCGTGGTTCATATGCTAGTTACTCCTTGCACTTAGCCATATGAAAGGCACCTGGATGTACTCATATACAGGGCCTCAAATCACTAGCTAGACTCTTTCTGTTGTGCTCTGCCTGTTAGCACCTCTGTCCTATTGGACTCAAACTGACTTCATAGCTCTTACCCATGTTGTTTCTCCTCATCAGATCCTGGATTGTTTTGTATGAATTCCCATATGTGCGTCTGCTAAGTGACATTGTAGCATGAGTGATGAGACCTCTCTCTATAAGATGTGTCCAGAAGAACTGATTCACCCTTTTGTGATGTGCAGTAAAACTAAGCAATACATTTACAGTGTGTATGTCCTATTTTATAAGGTATGTAATACTCAGCATCCCATAGGATTTTTGGATTATAGTCATTCAGCTATCATTAATGCTGTCCGCAAATCATTCCTTCTTATTATAATATCCCGCTGCTCTCCGTCCTGTGGCACGAGTTGAAACCTCAGAGTGCTCTATGGCATTGTGAAGATTAAAGAAAGAGAATGTGTTTGAGAGGATAAGTCTGTGTGTGGACTTCCATGTTTGGTTTTGCTTAGAGGTCCACAGTAGTTAAAATGTCCCAAACTCTGTGTGGTAACTTACACTAACAAGCTATAAATGTCTTTCAGGGAGATGTGTGTATGGTAGTGCACAGTGATACCTGCTGTGTTGTTTGCTGAGGTCCCTGCTGTTGTGGCTGCTGTAGTTGCTGCTGCTGCTGTTGTTGTTGTTGTTGTTGGTATTCTTCTTGTTGCAGCTGTCTGGCCAACTCCAGATCACTGAGGGGGCCCGGGACACCACCCTGCTGCTGCTGGAGAGACATTGCTACCAGGAAGTCCTACAGGACACACACACACACACACACAATGTTAGTTGGTGGCTCAGCAGGGACATGTTTGCTTAGTCTGGGTGATATTGACAAACTCAAAATAAGACATTTCAGACTAATGTGGTGATGCTTAACGGCTGACTGTTGGTGCGTCCATCGAGCTTTACACAGCAGGACATGTGGATAGATGATCATCAGTAATGTGGACATAATTACCAAGTGGAGAGACACACTTGTTGTGCATGTCACTAAAACAATGGAATAAGTTCCAAAGCTGTCTCACTTTACTGTAACGCAGCCTTTAAGATGAAGGAATGACAACATTTAAGTTCTATCACCAGATTACCACATTCCCACAGCACACCTGGTCTCATATCAACTAATTCACATACAGTTACAGACATCATCAGAACGCAGACCCTCCTTTATGTCAAGAGAGTCTACTGCCATTTTAATCACATGCTAACAATAAGATAGCCTGGCAAGAACTGCATAATGGTATCAATAACTAGCTGAATGCACATACAGAGGAAACTGTGATTATGGCACGAGACTTATCACATGGAACTAAAAATGACACACACACACACACACCTGGTCTATCTGCCTCTGCTGCTCCTGGCTGGTTGGTTGCAGGGTGCCACTTGGTGCTGGCACGCTAGTGGGCCGCTGAGGAGGGTGACACAGTCTGAATTCAGAGTCACAGAAGTTCCCATCTCCCTCCACATTATGGAGCGACTCCCACACCAAACCCTCCTCCTGCAGGAAGCCCTGGTCTGTTACCAGTAGGTACAGATGTCCCTGAGAGATAGACAGGTCAGACATTCAAGACAAGTAAATACACAGAGACAAACAAGTAGATAGAGTGATAGAAAGTGAGGGGAACAGAGATTCCGAGGAAGAGAATTAGACACAAACAGCCATTCAGACTGACAGAAATAGATGGACGGATAGACGGTTAAAATCTTAGCCAGCTCATTTCTATCTTCCTAATTCACTCAGAGCATCTTGCAGGTGACGGTATCCGTCTTGAAGACTTTCCTGGATTATTGAGAAGCATAAAGACCTGGCTGGCTCATAGTTCACCTCTTGGCCCATCCACTTCAGGTACCATGTTATGTAAGCTACCAGGCCTCAATCATACCAACATGGATTGATGATTAAAAGCAACGCTCTGTGCAGACGTGAGGAAATAAAGCAACGTTAATTCTGTTCTTCATTTGTTTCGGCTTTTTCTCATAAAGAATGAAAAAGAGGACCAGTAAGAACCTCGTTAAGTGACCAGATCACTCAAATGATAAAGACACTCATCTCTACAGGACAGACAAACAAGATGGACTGGCTAGCGGATAGCTAGATAGATGGGTGTGGGTACCTTATGTTTAATCATGGTACTGAAGTGATTGTTTCTGAAGAAGACTGAGATCTCTCCTTCTTTGGCTGTGGTGTTGAGCTCACACAGACCATGGTATGACAACTGGGTTGCTGTGGACTCCATGAACTGTTCTGCTACCAGACCTGACAACATACATCATCATCATCATCATCATCATCATCATCACAAGGTGTACATTGACTGACTGCAGGGAACAGAACATATGGTGACAGATCATGATGACTCTGTGTGTTTGTGTCTGAGTGTGCACCTTCGCTGACTCGGCTGCTGTCTGAAGAGTGTTTGTAGTCGATGATTTTCTCTACCAGCTGGTTGTAGCTCAGTTTTCCAACAGCCGCCACCATCTCTGGACTCTGGAGGAACACACACAGATCACAGTAAGTTGAATCAGTTCATCTAGACACATTTAGTGGGAGAAACATTTCATTATAATGCTGTGATTGCAACTATTCCCCAACATTCTGTGAATAATAATAATAGTCATAATATATAATAATAGATCCCAAAAGAGGAAATTTGCAATTCTCTGCATTTGACTCATCCTATTGTAGGGGAGCAGTGAGAAGCCACCATGTGGCCCCCAGGGAGCCATTAGGGGTTTTAGTGTCTTGCTCAACATTCAAGGACACCTCGACATGTTTTCTGGAAGATCGGGGATCAAACTTGCCACCTTCCGATCACCAGACGACCGCTCTACCCACTGAGCTATGCTGCAGTACTCATTACCACAGAAACCCCAGTCAACGGCTAACTTGCATTTGGAACAATCATTGGTTTCAGTTGCTATGCAGCTGTATTGTTTATGAGGGTGGGGCTGCAGTGGCTCAGTGATAGAACTAGAAAATATAACCCTGTCCCACAAACTCTAGCCTCCCTTCATTTGCCTCCTGTCCAGGTTAGATCAGACTTCAAGGTGCTTCTGCTGACTTATGAAACCCTACATGGGCTTGCCCTAGCATACCTGTCTGATCTCTTTAAACCGCATATTCCATCTCCAGCTCTCCACTCTAAACACACGGTTCCTCTGTGGGCCCACGGGCCCAGCAGCAGACTCCTCATCCTTTCCTGTCTTCTGGAATAACCTGCCTGCTGCCATCAGTTTGTTGAATCCTTTACATCTGAAATGAAGACTCATCTTTTTGCTTGAACCTACTAACAGTGACTCTTATGTGATTCACAGCCTGTACTGCATGGCGGGTGGGTTTCTGTCTTGGTGTTTAGCTCTGCTGAGGAGAGTCTAGATTACAGAGCATATGGTATTGACTAATGTCCACTATTCTCTCACATGACTTTTCTCTTGCTAAATGATGTCTTCTTTGTCTTTTCCTGTGTATGTGGCCTAGAAGGAGCCTGGGAGACTTGCACTGGGTGCCATTGTGGTGGGTCAGGGATGTGGCACCTGGTTCACTGTTCCCTAGTACTACTGCTACAGCCTCTACAAAGTTTATCATCCTTGATCCATTGTTGCCCTCATGTCTGCTGTCATGCTAGGGCCAAAGACAATTAATACATTCTTCATAAGAGGAGACTTAGCATAGCGGCTTGACTTAGCATGTGCACTCTAGATGTTCCTTAATGAGCACTGTCATTACAAAGGAGATTATCATTATCATAAATATATCTTTTGTAATTCATTGTAATTCTGTTATCATCTCAATGTTGTATGCTCCAAGTTGTGTTTTAGTCTGTATACACATCCATTGCATGTCTGTCTGCCTCCTCTGTTGCTCTCCCGGAGGTTCCTTCCTATTTTTCTCCCTGTCAAAGTTTGATTTTTAAGGGAGATATTCCTTATCTGATGTGAGGGTCTAACTGAGGGAAAACCCCCAAAAGAAGAGCCAATGTGCATTCTCCAAAGTAAATGTTGAATAGACTTGTTCTCATATAGTGCTTTTCTAGTCTAGCAACCACAATTTACACGCTTTACAATGAATGGCTCACAAGTAAACTTGTAGTATAGTCAATAGGCCCAGATAGCCCTCACACTGCTGTCTACACAGATATGTTGGACCATAAGACAACTTTCACTGCTTCCCCAAAAGCAATACACATACACACATACAGTCTGACCGTACCTGTGGGTCGACCAGCCAGCCGTGGTACAGGGGGATGTCCAGCAGGTCAAACACAATACACTCTGGTGTGTACTCAAAGTCTGTAACTCCTGTGAACCTCACGTTGACATCCAGTCCTGTAGACAGCTTAGGAAGGACTGCCATTGCATCACTCATATTCTACACACACACACACACACAGAGACACACACACACACACAGACACACACACACACACACACACACACACACACACAGAGACACACACATACACACACATGTAGGTGCCAGTATCAAAACAGCAGAGCTCAGGTCGGAGGCTTATCTTAGAGACCCCACCCACTGGAAGAAACTTCCAGCTTCATGGAGAATAACAGAAGACTTCAATGTTCACATCAGTTATGCACCCCTTCCAAAACTGATCCACTGATACAGGAACAGGTAATGGACTCTAGATTAAAATCGATCACTATCACTAACAGAGATTCTGCCCAATACTACAATACGTTACATATCATGTTTTAGATGTGATGCCTCTCATACTGTGCTTTCCACTTTGCTGCTGTAATCCTCTAAATCCCCCCTGTGGGACTAATAAAGGAACATAATATCTTATCTTGTCTGATAAGATACCAAAAGTGATGAGTAACATGCCAAACATGTGATTCACTACATTTTTGGCACCTACAAGTCTGAATTTCTTCATCCATCCATCCATCATCAAGCACTTATCCAAAGTCAGGTCATGGAGATATTAGCTCCAGCATGGGATCCCAAACCTCCCTGCTCATGACCACATCCACCAGCTCTGACTGGGGGATCTCAAGCTGTCCGAGGCCAGGGTGGAGATATAATCCCCCCACCTGGTCCTCAGTCTACCCCGTGGCCTCCTCCCAGCTAGACATGCATGGAACATCTCACTAGGGAGGAGACCAGGTGGCATTCTTACTAGATGCTGAACCACCTCAACTGGCTCCTCTCTACTTAAAGGTCCCAGATCGATGAGGTCATCAAAACCACATCATTTGTAAAAAGCAGGGATGCAATCCTCAGCCCACTGAACTACAACCCCTCTCCTCAATGACTATGCCTTGAGATCCTGTCCATAAATATCACAAACAGGATAGGTGAGAAGGTGCATTCCAGCCTCCAAAATGTCTTCAGTGGTGGAAAAAACAGATCCTAGCTAAATTATTTTGGCTATTAACCTCAACTTAATGGTCTAAATCTGCACAGTTCAGAAAACACAATGGATCAGATTGGAACTCAGACAATACCTGAGGATTCTTACTTAGAACCAATAGTGAAAAAATATAATTTCTCTCTCTAAAGTTTGGAGATCTCTCACCCCTCCAGCAAAACAAATTGTGGATTCCAACTGAACACACACACACACATATACAGAACTCTGGATGTGAGCAAGTTGTGTTGCATCTCTCATGTTTTAAGTAAGTAAAACATCATCATTTGTATATTTACCATGAAATTTAAAATGTTGTTTGTTAGAATCCTTTCAGAACTCAAACTGCATGCTGTGTGACACCGCCACTAATGAGGTCACAAGCCTTATGCAGGAGTTAAGACTGTTGCTATGACAACAGAGGGCAAGGATGATGTAATGTTTACCAGACAGGAGTCACTTGTAATCATCTGGGTCAGAGGTCACCACAGTGTAGGAGGTGACAGTGTGGGCTGAGGTGACACTGATGCTAGATGTACTCACTCACATGTTATCAAGTCTACATGCCTGTTAAAGTAGCAGGTTTTTGTGATGTAAAAAATGAAATTGAGATGAATCCTGTCAGAACTTTCTCCAATATGAACTTGCAGCCTATAAAGATAAAGTGATAACAAACCTTTCAGGAAATACATTTTTTTTAAAACTTGTCAAAACCTGGTTACAGAAGTGAGCACATCCTTTCATACCAAAGGAGCATGTTCAGATGCACCAAATCCCATTCAAACTTATGTTAAATAGTGAACAGCTGTCATCAGTTAAAGTGACTGTGATTCAGCCCAAATGAAGCTCAGCTGATTGGATTTTCCTGACATCTTCCTGGTTGCTTCCAGCTGCAGAAGTCACAGCCCACAAAGAGCTTACAAAGTATGAACAGAGTCTCATTGTTGAAAGGTATAGATCACAAGAGGGGTACAAGAGAATCCCCAAGGCATTAGATACACCATGGAGCACAGCCAAGACAATCGTCACACATGGCACAGCAGGGATCAAGATCAAGAAGTCCCTCCAAACTGGATGAGAAGACAAGAGGGTAACTGGTCAGGGAGACTGCCAAGAGGCCTTACAGCAACATCTGAGGAGCTCCAGGAAGTCCTGGTTGTTCCTTACATGTGACAGCAAGCTCCTGCTCTATTCATAATTCTGGGATACGGTGGCTGGACGGAAGCTTTTTCCCACAGAGGAAACTAACACAGCAGCACCAAAGAACACCATCCTGACAGTGAAGCATGGTGGTGGAGGCAGCATCAGGCTTCGGGGCTGCTTTCCTTCAGCTGGAATCGGGGCTTGAGTCCAGGTGGAGCGAACCATGACTACCTCCAAACACCATTTTATTTTGGCTCAAAACCTTCTGGTGTCTGCTGAAAGATGAAGGAGAAGTTCATCTTTCAGCATCCGTCCAGATCAATAAAGGAATGACTTCACCAAAACAAGACCAACACTTTGGAATGGCCCAGCCCGAGCCCAGAACTGAAGAGGGCTGTGCACAGGAGAGCCCCTCACAATCTCTCCAGAACAGGGTTGCAAGGAGTGGGTGGGGAAATATCTCAAGTCAAGATGTGCCAAGCTGACAGATGGAGGGCCAAAGAGACAGTGTCCTGATCCAGCCAGAGGCTGCCTCAGCAGTGTTGGTTTAGGGGTGTGCACACGTATGCAACCAGGTCACTGTAAGTTTTGTGTTTCTTTGTTTCTCTCCAAAGTGCTTGATTGTTTTTCACCGTACTTCTACAGAGCACTGCTTTACAGAGGTGGAGAAGCTCAGACGTGACCTATCTTTGATCTTTCTGGATCACAGAAACCTGCCACTCCAGCCTGCATGTGTAGACTTTTATACCCTGTAGACCGACACATTCTCTGGAAGTTAATAACTGAATTACAGAGCCACAGTAGTTCAGTGGTAGAACATGTACCTTAGGAACTGATGAGTCAGCTGTTGTGGGTTCAAACCCACTGCAAGGCATAAAGAAGGGCATTTGGCCTTAATTCCCCAAGCTCCATCTAAGTCCACGTCCACATCCACAACGTGGGGAGTGATGGTGACACATAAATGGACCTCTCACTATGTAATGATTTGAATAAGATTATAAATGGCCTGAATAATGTTTGTTCTCAGTACGTCTACTCTGTTGGTAAGAGCAAGTGGACTTCCCTTTCTAACAATGTGTCTTTTCACATCTTCTCAGGTTATCTTATACCATCTCCAGTGAAGACTGGGTTTTCTTCCACAACACAAACCTAGACGGAGGGATGGCAGTGAAGTAAAGCAACAGAGTGGACGGACTGTCTTTACAGATCATCTGAGATGTGAACGTGTGCGCATACACAACATGTATACACGTGGTTGTGTGTGTGTCCATTACCTGTTGGAAATTCAGTTCCATTCCATCTGTCTTTTCTCTGGGTGAAACAGATAACACACATTCTCCTGCGTAAGAGACCAAGACACACAGACATTCAGTAAAAATAGATGATAGAGATCATTTGACATGTCAGTATGTTTTCAGCTGCAGCATTTAAGAGTTCATCTTCTAAGAAGACTCAGCTTTCTTATTTAAAGGTCAATTTAAATGATCCAGAGTAGGGTGAAGAATTCTTATAAGTGGGAACAAACTTAAGACAGTAACCCACATCAGTCTGTGGTAGACTGAAACAGAATGGACACCCGCACTCGTCCACTGTACTCAAACGTACACGTTTCAGTTCCCAGAAGGACAGAAAATCACCAGCAGTAGCAAAAGGATTAATGTTAGGAAGTTCAAGTCTGTCCTCTTCAACAATCCTGTTCAGACCATGACCCTGACTTCAGGTAAGTTCTGACAGGTGAGACCGAACAGATCCTGAGTAACGTCCTTCATGTGAACAGGCTGTGTGCCAGTTACACTTCCAGAGAAACATCCAGAAGACACATTTAAATCCTAATGCAGAAGGTTTAAGAAGGATGAGATGAATGAGAACATCTGGGGATCATCTGGGGAACATCTGAGAACATCCACATCTGGGGAACTGGACTTACTTCAAACCCAGTAACTAGGCAGCAAAAAGAACATTTATCCAGACCTCTTAATCTCAGTTCAAGCTTTAAAATGGAGGACTTGGTAAGTTCTCAGATGGTTGGCAGACTTTGTGTTTGTACAAAATGATTTAAGGAGTGCACACAGTCCACCCTCACAGCATGTGGACTAACCATGACATGCAACACAGACCTCTCACCCAGTCAAAATAACATTTGACAAAAATTTAATGATTAACATGTTAACACATTTGTGCCCTTTGACTGTCTCTGGAATGAGCTCTGAAGCAAGCCTGCTAACGGCTTGACCTTTGCTGTGTGATACAAGGTCCTTAATCGTCATTTCCCCCTGTAGGACTAATAAAGGAATATCTTATCTTATCTTTCCAACAGCCGTGATGACAGCAACACTCAGTTCTCTCTTAAAACCATACTGCCCAAACTTTATGATTTACTGACTTGAGATCAGATCAGATATTCACTTTAGTCCCACAGGGGGAAATTAAGAAGTGACAGCAGCAAAGTGGAAAGCACAGTAAGAGAGGCATCACATCTAAGACATAATGTGTCACATCAATTTAACAAGGGAAGAAATATGAACACCATATACAGTATGAACAGAAAAAGTACACTTGTTTTTAATTAACTGGTATGTTGATGTTGTTCATGTGTTGGGTTTGTTCTACTGGAGGAGCAGTGCTGATTATATTATATTGGTTTATTTTTTCATCTAAGCTGTTTGTTTATGGGGGAGTGTCTGTCTTACCCAGGTGAGACATCAGGTCCTCGGTGGTGATGACCTCTGTCTGAGCGGGCAGCTTGGCCTGGAGACACAAGGTCACATTTCATTCTGTTTATCATTGGGTCGAGTAACCGACAAGTGAACAGACAATGATGATGACATCCATGCATGCTGATGTAATCTTTAGAATCAGTCCATAATTTTAATGAGGTTAGTTCTGGTTCTTTGGGTAAACATCTGTTTGATGTGTCCATCCATCGTCAACCGCTTATCCGAAATTGGGCTGCGGGGAAACTGGAGCCTATCTCCGTTCTCATTGGGTGAAAGGCCGGGTACACCCTGTATAGGTCACCAGGTCACGAGTCTATCACAGGGCGGAGCTGTTAGGGGAACAGTGTCTTGCTCAAGGACACCTTGATACGCTTCTCTGCAGGACCGGGGATCTAAGCTGCAACCTTATGATCGCCAGGCAACCGCTCTACCCACTGAGCCATGCCGCCCCTGCTTGATATGTAAACTTGTTAAATAAATATGATGCAATGAAACATTTCAGTAGGCTTAAGTGACTGACAGCCAGTTGTCTTCTGTTGCTCTGCAATAAAACATCAGCTCCTTCACCTGTGTCATCTCGTTCATCATTTCCTGATGTGCACACTCTACAACTGAGCTACCATGGCCCCTAACTATAGCGTAAACAGGAAAGAGAGGACGACATCGTCTTAGGTGCTCAGGCTGTGGATTACAGCAACTGTTAGGAGAGTCATAGAAAACAAAGAGCTCTAGTTTTTTTGGCCTCTTTTCTTGATATACACACTGTTATCTCAATGCTACAAGAAAGTTTCTGACTCGGTTAAACTCAGAAAAAAACACGTTAACCTCCATACCTTCCACCGTAGGAAGAGTGTGTTCATGATGGCCAGTAGCGGGCAGGGTCCGTTCTCACTCTGAGTGATGATAGGGGTCTTCTTCTCTTTCCAGTTGATCCACTTCACCAGGTAGTATGCTGGCATGGTTGGCTCCAGATCTGGAGCAGCAGTGCCTCCTGCTTAGGGGAAAAAACTGCAGTCAGAGAATTTGAGGGGGGGCTGAGTGTCTAAGTGGTGCAGGACTGTCCTTTGTGGCCAATGAGAGCAACTTAAGGTCTCACAAAAAGACCTTGAGTGCCTGTTACACCATTACTTTTCACTTGTGTCTCTCTAATTTATTATTACAGACAGACAAATCTGATATATTCACCTGCTGTCATAGCAGCTCCTGGGGTATCCTCCTCTCTCAGACTGGAGACCTCTGTTGAAGGAGACCTCCCCTCTGCCCCGAGGGCAGAGTAGGATGAGGACAGTGCCTCATCCACATCCAGGGAGTTTCCTGTCCCCATGTTCCCATCTGACAGCTCTAGGCTGGGTATGGAGAAAGAGGCCGAATCAGTGGACTGGTGTTGATCATCGGAACCTCCTGCCGTAGCCACAGAGGAGCTCTCCTCGATCTCCAGATCCACACCTGATGGCAAAAAACAAGGATATAGTATATTTATCTAAAAACAATAAAAAATAAACATTGCAATCCTTAAGAAGATGACAATATTCCTCTGAACACTTATGTATTTATGAAATGATGAAGTAAAGTTTGAACAGGCTTGCCTGGCCCAGCAGGGGGAAGAAACTCAAAAGATATATAATGATTATGCAAACATGAGATCCCGCGGTTTCTTACACTCAGTACAACTAAGTTTTTCCCTTTCTGTGCCACTGATGGAGACTTCAGTCAGATTAGACTGATGCCATCACAAACTCAAACTGCAGACTGAAAATGTGAAACAATTGTGTGAAAAAAACTGCTAAATGTGAAATATACAAATGTGAAAACGAAGAGGTGACAGCATTTTTTCAGTATTACCTTCTTCCATTGAGTCTCTTTGCTCAGTGCCCTGGCCCATGGCTCTGTCAGTCATGGCATGGCTGAGCAGGGCTGAGAGAGACTCTTCTTCCATGGTGGTGGATGGTGCAGATTCATTTTCTGATGACAGAGACAGCGGTTCAGGCGTGGGGGTTGTTTCCTGTGTTGGGACTCCGGCAGCAGGAGGACTGCTGGTGGTAATGGGCAGTTCGTGATCTGGTCTGTCAGTTGCCAAGCTAAGAGGTGTAGGTATGGTGAGATCCTTGGAGATGTTCTCATCTAGACATGACAGCTCTTCTTTTCCTAACATCATCAGATCTTCCCCAACTTGCTTAGTGTTAAAACCAGCCATGACTTGGTGTCAAGACACCGCCTAGTTCAACACAAAAGTCACCAGAGGGCTAGGTGATACAGTAGGGATGTTTTTTAAATGGACTGAAAAAAAGCTGTCCTCAAGTACGCAATGCAAGAATACTAAAACAGTTGCAACTGCATGAAATCCCCTAATAAACAGTACACATAAAGCCCTTCATGTCTAGTGAGACTTTGAGACGTTCTCAACTGAAGTAAAAAGCCTCAGCGATTAATTCAAGATACAGAAACAAAGAAAATAACTTGGGGTATCTGGCAGGATCCCTCTAAAGCTAAACTAAGAGAGGAGCTCCTCTCAGCTGGCACTGCTCTTTGTAGGCATTCCTGAGTGACAGCTCCTTGATTTACTAAACACATGCACAGGGGACAGCTAAAGCTGAAGCCACAACATGGCCGTCTGACAACCTCGCTGATCCACGTTTTGCTGTTAGTCAGCACACTAATCTTAAAGCCTGGCTGCCCTCTGATGTAGGGATGAGGGTTTCAGATAACAAAGACTACTATCTCATTGTAGTCACAGCACATGGCATAGACAGCTGAACACTCCAAACTATTTTTCCAGAATAACTAAAAATATGCATTCAAATTTCCTGCACCAACAATTTCATCATACACGAGCTTCAAGCTTGTGTTTGAGGACACGACAAGCCCTTAATCTACCAATCGTTATGTGTCCTGATCAAACTGGCTTGGGCAGCCTTCTCCAAGGCCAAAACAAGTGCATGCAGGTGCATAGAAAGCCCCTTCTCTTGTTTATGGGGGAATCTGGGCCTATTTGCAAGTCAGGACACAGGACAAGCTGTGCTTTCTCCTCTAATTTCAGGCACCAGACTATCGGACGACAGAGATCTGCGTTTGTTTGAGGGGTGAAGTCTTTTTCAAAGGGACTAGTGACCTGGAGTAGATCAAGCTTGGCTCTAGCTGTAGGTCAGCTGGAATGACAAAGGCTGGTAGTCTCAGGATATGTCTCCAGTTTCTGTCTCTCCTCTGGCAGAAATCCAATCAAACCATAGCAACTCTTTGTACCTATCAGATCTGCAGGGAAAGAAGAGCAAAGACAGAACACAGTCATCTACACGTTTCTTTTGATGAAGCCTCTGAACAGTCGCCACCGCGCACAACAATCTGAAACATACAAACACTAAAACGCATTTTACCGAGCAGAGGGTAAAGCAGAGCTGTGCTTACACCGTAAACAAGGAGGAAGACAACCGGACACGCTCATCTAACTCAGCCCAAGTTACATTCAACCGTGGGCCACTTTGAACAGAGAAGAGGTCAGCGTGTTTCACCCTCTCCCAACCCAAAGGCGTCTTAAGAGCCAATGTAGCAATGATGGAGCCTTATACGAGACGACATGGTGTAGGTAGGCTCTGCTCCAGACAGTGAAGAAACAACAAGTCCGCAGTGACTCACCATGACAGCGCTGCCTGGAGAGAGCTGCCAGAAGCCACGTGACCAGAGCACGGCTAGCTAGCCAGTAGCTTCTAACCACTAGCCTCCCCGCTAGCATCAACGAGTCAGCGGTTCGTTCTACGTGGGAAAGACGGACAGCGCTACCGGCCGTCGTTCACGCTTCAGGGATGTTTAGTCCTGTGCACCGAGCCAAAATGAATTCAGCTCAGAAAGCGACTTGTTGCGATGGTCAGTTCCCGTGGTGCGACGGTGAGTTACAGGCGGCAGGCTAGCTGTTTACATTCTAAGGGATAGTTTATGGCCGCGCCCACTCACCCTTCCGCTGACGCCATATCCGTCCAAACGTCTAGGGATGACGTCAAGTGACGGTGACGTAGCTTCAATTTGTCCAAATAAAGAATTAAATTACAAAATGTAAGCCACCCGTGTCTCGATGCATCCTTAATAAGAGCGTGTAATAGTGATATTAGGGAATAGTAATAGTATGTGATATAGTAATAGTATGTAAGAGCAATATTATTTGATAATCGTAATAATGTAATGTCAGTAATAGTAATAATAATAATAATAATAATAGTAAGGCAATCAGTGCAGCACTAGAGCTCAACAGCATGAAGAGACCTGAGGTTTTCTCCACCAACAGTGTAAAGACATAAAGCACACTAAGCAGAACATAAAACCACCACATAATGAACACTTCAATAGAAAACACTGACCAGGCCGTTCACATACAGACCTGGGCCATGTTCGGAGTTCATTCACTTCAGGGACCCGTCTCACAGAGCTGAGTTTGACATAGAAGCATGTGAGAATGGGTGGGGTCTTTATAAACTCAGCTGTATTAATTAAGTACTTGACTAAAACAAACAGGCTAGTTCCTCCTGGGCCTACGAACAGCCCGAACACAACCATCTGCTGGACCAAGGCTTCAGCCAGGAAGACCTCCTGGATAAACCCAACCACTGGAGAGAAGACGAGGAGGAAGGGAGAGCTGGAGGATAGAGGATGAAGATGCTCTGTTCTCTAAAGGAATTCAACATTCTGTCAGGATGCTGGGAGGACCAAAGAAAATCAATCCACATCAGGGTGTCGAGGATCTTGTGTGAGTCTGAGAGAGATGATCCATATGTTCTGTAGGGTTGTCTTTATATGGAAGGGCCAAGACAACAGACATGCTGGCTAAATAAAGGAGAAATACATGAAACAGATTCAGAAAATCTGATTGTTGTTTTTATTTCATGGTTTTTAGCATTGAGAGTGAAACGGAGCCAGTTAAGCAGGATTATATCAGCTCCCACTTTACCTGCATTTCATTCTAATGAGAAGGAACCCGAGTTCTCCAGATGATGAAGTGACTCAAACCACCGCGTCACTTCTCATGCTGATGTCCTCAGTGACACCCGGAGACCCTCCCTCACGGGTACCGCCAACATGATGCAGGGAGACTTGACTTTCTTTGCTTCATTTCCATTTCAGTTTGGTTGGAAACATCTGAAAGGAATTGATTTATAGCATAGGCCAGGAGGCAGGATGGTCATCTAGTGGGGGGGGCAGCATAGCTCAGTGGGTAGAGAGGTCGTCTGGCAATCAGAAGGTCACAGGTTCGATCCCCGGTCCTGCATACAGCATGTTGAGGTGTCCTTGAGCAAGACACTGGACCCATAACTGCTCCCTGAGCGCCACCTGGTGGCAGCCTACTGCTCCTATACAATAGATTGGGTCAAAATGCAGAGAAATCTAAATTTAAAGTTCATTAATATGCACTGTCCCCATGAAAGAGGCTGAGAGGTCCGTTTTATGTGTCCCGAAGCCTGACATGTAGAAACCAGGTCCAGACAGTAAAAGTCTAGACCCTGTGTTTGCTCCACTGTATTAATAAACCCACTGATTTCTGACCTAGACCCACCAGACTTGGGTGAGGAGTAGTGTTGACTAGAACATGGGAGGAGCAAACACGTGGTCTGGACTTTGACGGTCTGGATCTGGATTTCCCACCTCTGCCAGAAGCCCACGCTCTACCACTGAGTTACCGGGGCCCTGCTGTCCCTGATTATTACAATTATAACTATTATAGTTGTTATCAATATTATTACCTTTCTCTGTAATGGGAAGACAAAGGTCAGAGGTCACCTGAAAGCCACTTCAGCAGGTCACTGTTTCAGTAAAGCAGAAGCTGATGTTTTTATGCATTTAAAATAATCCAGGATTAGATTCCAGCGACAGTAACACTACAAATGACTAATTGTGTGTATGTGTGTGTGTGTGTCTATAGTGTGCGTGCCTTCCTGTTTGCATGTGTGGGATTGTGTCAAATGTGTGCCTCTGTGTGGACATGAGCAAGTGTGTGTCCGTACACAAGTCTGTGGTGAGCAGGCATAGACATGCAGTGTAGCTCCCACCCGTACAGCTAAGCCTGCACAGTTCATGTTGCCGTGGTTACCGGGCTTGGCTCTTACCTGGTAATGGACCACACCTCT
>OMLC01047489.1:0-13284 GCA_900302585.1 Regalecus glesne | reverse complement strand
AGGTTGGATAAAGTATTCTGGGTTCACTAGTAGTAGAGTGAATAAGTCTCTCTCTCTCTCTGTCTCTGTCTCTCTCTCTCTCTCTCTCTCTCTCTGTCTCTCTCTCTCTCTCTGTCTCTCTCTCTCTCTCTCTCTCTCTCTCTCTCTCTCTCTCTCTCTCTCTCTCTCTCTCTCTCTCTCTGTCTCTGTGTCTCTCTCTCTCTCTGTCTCTGTCTGTCTCTCTCTCTCTCTCTCACATTCCAAACCCACTGGACATGCAAATGTGCCCATGCATGGATAATTGCATGTGCACACACTAAAACCAACATTGCATACAAACTCAGTTCCTGCTTCCTTTGCCTTTTACTTTTTCAAAAGCCTAAATGTGAGAGTGTGATTGAGCTTCGGTACCCTCATATCGCACAGTCATTTTCATCCAAGTAGACATGAGCAGTGAAGTGAAAAACATGGCAAACAAGCTGGCAAAACAGTTTTATCCCCACAGAGACAAAGACACTGGTGTTCTCTGTAGGCATCATTGATGCTGGGGCTTTATGTCTCCACAGACCATTCTGGGGCACAGTTCTGTGGGGATGCACATATTTAAACAATGATGTAATTCAAAGCATATGAAATCAATTAGGCGTTTTAGCAGGAGACTGAGCTGGTCACACTGTAACTACTCCAAGGATGGCATTGATCAGGGTTCTTTCTCATATTACACTTTATGAAAGATACATGGTGGCGGGATTTATAAAGGCTTCTATTTCTCTTCTTTACTTCTTTTCCGTGGTCTTTGTCCTGAAAGGGAAAAAGTGGTATCCTCGCAGGCAGTAGCAAATCGAGCCCTTCCAAAGATGCAGTGACCAGACAGGCCCATTTGTGTGATGGCCCTTGATGCATCATCATTTCACTGTGTCTCTATTCATGGCTTGACATATTGTCTGTTTTTCCCTCTTTGAAATCATATTTATAGAGACTGGATAAATGTTAGAAAAATGTCAAGACGTTATTGTGTGTCTTTATCAGTCAGTCCGCCTCTGTCACCGCTTTCAGAAAATGGCTCCATCTGATTATCCACTCCAGGCTATCTGCTTGAAGGGGATAATCAGGGGCACTCACGTGTATGTGTTTGTGTGTGTGCGTTTTTGTCTGGGGCTACCCTCCCAAACCCTAAGACCTTTTAGCCTAAAAATGTTGTACACAGTTATGACCGTATGATGAAGAACCTCTCATGAACATGCCATAGTTAGTCCCCATGATGTGTGGGTGGACACGGATTTAGATGGAGTTTGTGGATTAAGGCCGGATGGCCTTCCTGACACCCCATGGTGGATTTGAGACTCGTCAGTCCTGCTCGTCGGTTCCTGAAGCGAGCACTTAAACCACTAAAACCTTTGAAAAACGTTTGTTCTCGCTATCGCCGCTCCCCCACAACTCACATGTGCAACTCTCATTTATTGTTGATTTGGATCAGGCAGTGATGTGATTGAAGGTTACTAGAATAATTTTAATCATAAAAAAGTAAACTATATTAAGGAACAACTTCCTCCAGGTAGTGTCACTGCCTGATATGACCCAACCATAGATGTGAATCCTGCTTGTGTGAATGTTAACAGTTCATCCAGCTTTTTTGTGTTATGAAAATAAAGACAGTGTTAGTCTGACCAAAATGCTCACACAGAAACATGTTCTTTTTGAAAAGTGAAGGTCGACATTAGGCTTGGTTGCATTCATGTGAGGGTCTGCCAAGGAGGCTGCACATCCACGGACTAGCAGGCAAAATGTTCTCATGAGGTAGTTTTTGTAGCTGGAGTGTTGCATATGAAAAACTTTTCTCTCCATATTTCCCATCCAGTTGACTGGGCACGCACAACAGTCTTATAATTGCAGGAAAAACTGGTTTCCCCATCCATGTGTATGTGCATCTGTCCACTGCTAATCTCCCTTACTACTGGACCTGTCAGCCTAATGATTTTGGGCATAGTTATGACTGTATGATCAAGAACCTCTCATGGTTTGGCTAAGCCTCACATGGGTATAGGGGTTAGGTTGGATAAAGTATTGTGGGTTCACTAGTGTCCCCCTCTGGGTGGTCCAGGCCTCTTGGTTAAGTGAAGGGAAAGTACTCTGCTTCATTCTCCTCTGACGGCCAAGCACTGTGCTTTCCCCACCAGACCATGATGTGTGGACTAGTGAGGGCTAGTGGTCATGTGACTTGGAGGAGACACATGCTACCACTTCCTCCTTCCTGTTGATGTTCTAGAGGGGATCAGAGAGACTGACCCAGCAGTAGGACACTCAGGTGGGGAAAAAGGGGACAATTTAGGAGGGGGAAAAAAGAACCTCTCATGGTCGTGAGGATTCAAAAACGTTCCAAAACCTGTTTTATACCACATTTGAATGCTGACTCCAACTGGTTTCTATATCTAGGTCTGAGCACCAGAGAAGGGGAGATATACCTGACAGGGGTCTGCACTCTACTGAGTTCTCTCTTCTAGTTATGCCAGTCATAGCTGCTATAACTAGGAGTGCACTTTGCATTCTTCTAGTTATGCCAGTTATGACTCACCTCCCCCGCCCCCTCATTTTTACTAACTGAAATATAACAATAGAATATAGGCAAGTCCCGAGAAGACATCCTGAAATATTAGATGGGTGTCTTTGCTTATGGAAGTTGTCAAACATGCACTGCAGGGGTTTAACTTGTGTTGTTGAAAATGGCTCTGCTGTTACAGAGGCAACCTTTCTGCTCTTCTCATTGTAAGCAAGACAATTGGAGCTCTACATGTTTTTTTATATGGAATAAATCAATACGTTCTCACACTTTTTCAACTAATTATGATGAGATAGCCAAGACTTATTCAAGTGTATTGACTGCCAATTATATATTTAAAGATGCAATGACGTGAACAAAATGTTGACATCTAGAAGGAGAAATAAAAGAACATTCAGCAGAACATTGAATGGTAAATTGGCATTGGCACCAGATGACCATTTTATATGAAATATACAATTAAATGGTCATCTGGTGACTTGAGATGTGTCCACAATAATTTGAAAGCAAGTTATTGATAATTTATTGATGGGTGATTGAGAACGTTCTGTACACAGTGCAAAAAATAAATTAAAAAGGAAATGATGATCTACCAATAGATACACACACTGATGGCTCAAAAATGTGGAAATACAGGAGGAAAACCAGCCTATGGAGTCATATTATTTTGGATTAGTTGGAGACTTACCACTTCTTTCTATGCATTTTTGTATTTTTTTTGTATTTTGTATACTTTGGATTTTGGATTTTTGGATTCCCTTATTAGTCCCACAAGGAGAAATTTGGAATTCTCTGCATTTAATTCATCCTTATATAGGAGCAGTGAACTGCCATCATATGGCACTCAGGGAGCAGTTAGGGGTTCAGTGTCTTGTTCAAAGACACCTTGACCTGTTTTCTGCAGGACCGAGGATCGAACCTCTAACCTTCTGATTGCCAGACGACCGCTCTCCCCACTAAGCTATGCCGACCCTTAAAAGAAAAAATACGCAGTAAAACAATGGCTTACAAGATTTCTCAAAAACAACTATTTGTATTCATATGTTTCTTTATTAAGGTTATTTATGCATATTCCTTTTATTTTATAGAAAACTATGAAAATATGTAGTTACTAAAAACAAATGAGGTGTTATATGAGTTATTCCAGGGAGGGGTCCCGGGGGGTCCCACTCACTTTAGATGTTGTCAGGTTATCTTCATATTTGCTGTGAGGCCTGGTGTTGCACGCAGACTTCCAAGAGCATGAGAGAAGTAAAGGCTGGCTTTCTTATTTGGCTCTTGCAAGGCCAGAAGAGGTCTAGTCAGTAAAATATCAACAGAAATCAAGTGTTGGCAGTTTAATAGTGATTGAAAAAACACTTTGGAGTAAAACATCTAAATTGAGTTACGAATGTTCGCTTCTCCTTTGGATCCTAACATGGTCACAGGATAGAGTGGCTGCCGTCACTGCTCGATTAAAAAAGGGAAATATAAATCTGAAAAGAGGAAATCTGGACTCTGGAAATGCCCAAATAAACAATTTTTTAGTGTTTAAAAGTAGTTTGTCAGTTGCATGTTATGATTTCTTTTCTGATATGTTTCTGTATGAATTAATTTGATTCATATCCAATTCATACAAATGAATCAAAATACAGTGGTAAAAACTGAAGATGAATTTTAGAAATTATCATGGGACCACTACAACATCAATGTGGTATTGTGGTTGTTGATTGCTGTAGGAGGGTGTCATCCATTGGAGCATCATTTTATGTGTTCTGGCCAATAATGGATGACACGAGACAAGATTATTGATATCATTGATAACCCCTTCCCTCAAAACTCTGATGGGGTATTCACCAGCACAGGCAGCTCATTCGATTGGTTCATGCGTGTTAGGCAGGTGTAACTAGACCTCTCCAAAGTGGGGTATGCCCTTCCTTACATGTTAGAAGGCAGGACCCATGAGCCTCTGGTCTCACATCCATTTCTCCATTTATAATGGAGATCAATGGGAGGCTTTGGGAGGTGGGACCTCCATACAGTAATTTTCAATCGTGGTTGGGGTAGCCGCTGGTAGTTTGACTTAGGGAGATTATTTTTGAGACTTTGATGTGTTACAGTAATATTATCAGTATTTCAATAGATCAGTCTGTTAAATGTTCATTCTTTTCAAGTGAATTCTCTGAAATCGCAGGCAGCATAATCCTCCCTGTCTTCAGTGGACAGGCCTCCTCTGGTACACATATCTGCTCTTAGATGAGACATTAGTTGTTTTTAGAGAGGTCATCCAGTAATTGGAAGATTGGTGGTTTGATTCCTGGCCTACAGAAAGCATGTTGACGTTTCCTTGAGCAAGACACTGAACTCTTAACTGCTCAAGCCCTGAGCTGGAATGGCGACCTGTCCAGGGTGTTTCCCTGCCTTTCCCTGGGATAGGCTCCAGCATGATTCCACAACCTGATTTTGGATAAGCGGTTGACAATGGATATGTAGAGGAGGCAAACTGATATTTGACCTGTGTGCAATGAGATTTGAAATAGTTTACCAATAGCCTCAGTCTAGCCTCAGTTTTTAGAGTGAGCTCAGAGCCCTTGAGTTTGGAGAGAGAGAGAAAAAAGAGTCTGTCTCATGATGACCATGAACATGTAATTCAGGTGGTTAAGATACTGTGATTGTAATCGTGGCGACATTTCCTGAAATGTTTGGGTTAAAATAATGTGGTTTCCCCTAAAAGGATTGCTGTAATGGTGCTTTGCTGTCGTTCAGTTGAACTCTTTGTTGTATTGCTATGGGATAAATATTGGGAGGTCCCCCCTGGCATGTCTACACCCCTCTATTAAAGATGGTATCTCCACGGGGTTCAGATGAAGAGAGAGCCATGAAAGAACCAGGAAGGTGGTGTTTGGTCTAATAGTTGTTTTGACACCTGATTGCCAACACACTGCATCTCTAGGGAACAGGTAGTGGAGTTATTATCATCAGTGGTTTTGATTCTGAGCTCTTCTATTGTTGTTTTTAGTGTTCCTTTCCACTGCTCCTTTTTAAAACCAGGATTACACCGGTCCAATTTTTAAACATCTTTCAGGAACAAAACAAGTTTATTCAGGCCTGTTAAAGCCAGAGTCTTCAAACGGATGAGCGACGTTCCCCCTCAGACCCTGTGTTATGCTGTGATTTAATTCTTAGAATAGGCTTTTATGAAACCCACTGAGTGATGGTGAGTTATTGGAATTCCTGAAGATTATCCTGAAAATGATTCTTCTGGGATGCGATACATCAACATACTGGAAAGAGGAAAATTATAGCACTGGTTCACTTCTCTTTGAATGTTTGTCATTTTTATAATAGTTGGACTGCTCCCCAAAACTGTTTGTTGGAATGAATGGCAATGAAACGTGCTCTAGTTAATCACTATAGATACTGCAGCTCTTCAAACTCTGTGGACATGTTCGGTTTTATCTAATGGCCTCTGCTAGAATCATTCTTGTGGTGGTGCTATAAACTAAGACCAAAGGTTAACAGCTTTAAAAGCTGAAGACCATCTGACCTCACCGCACCTTCCAGCCCAACTCTTTCACAGTAGGCCTTCTTATAATATTGATCTGACTCAAACCTCAGAAAAAAATGGCCCCACAACTCTGGAAAATGAAATATAAACCCTGTGTGTGCACTTGTTTTGTCAATTACCAAAGACAATCTGGCCGGTCACACACATGCACATTTTGCATGTGGTCCTTTAACCATGACTGTTGAGTCTTTTTACATACAACCAATGGGAGATCCCATGAATGCCACATCATGTTTGATTTGGGTCAAATGGATTGTTCACAGACATTTTTCCTCTTAGTCCATCATGAGTTATAATAATATTTGTCCCTTTATTTTTCAGATTCTTTCGTCAACAGCCAAGAATGGACGTTGAGTCGATCAGTGCCAGAGCTGAAAGTGGTGAGTAACTGAGTAGTCTTAGTTGTGTGGTTTTGTGTATTTTTTGTTTCCCATAGAGATTCCATCGAGCATTTGATTAGTTTAAATGTCACTGGGAATGCGTGCTCAGTTCATGTAACACAAGTGTTACATTTTACATGAGAGGAAGAGAACGGTTGAGAAATTGGACAGATATTTCCCTTGGCACAGAGTGGGTGATTTTTAATGAGATTTACTGGCATGGGGATGCAGGGCGGCTAGGAGCAGGGCATGAGATGAGTGACAGTTTTGGGCTGGACTAGTGATGCATCCTGGGTCTGATCCCGATGGTCAGTGAGGCACACACAGCCACTGCCAAACACATAACTATCCCCCTCACATGACTGAATGCCTTCCATCAATGATGACCGCTAGCCTTTTTCAACTGCACTCCACCACTATGGCCCTTGTTACAATATCTTTGTCTTGTGTGGATTCAGCGTCGTGGGACACTGACAGACTTCAGTGAATCTAACATAGTGTGCACTCAAAGGAGAATTTCAAGGGAAAAACGTGCTCTTGTTTTCTACTTCAAAAACATCAGGCTTGGCTGTTTCCTTTCATGCTCACAACATGCTCGTTGGCAGCTTGCAGCCGGGTGTGTTAAACTGAGCTGGCAGGTATGAGGCTCAGCAGTACGCTGAGCACTCCTGTGAACGGCTGGCAACTTCACTGACCAAGTCTTAGAAGACGTCTGTATTCTTTTATGGGCTTAAGAACTGGGAAGTCAAGAAGTGTTTCCTTATAAACTTTATCAATAATATTAAGAGTGTCTCTTTGACTTAAGAGTATTTGATAGCCACATCATGCTATGGAGCTGATCGTGTCTCACACATTCTTTGAAGTATTGATTTGGTAGTTTTATGTAAGCAGCTCATCTGAAATCCTTCCTCTTGTTATCCCTCCCCACCATCTCCATCCCCCTATGCCTCTGTGTGTGCTCTTTTGTGTGCATCCAGTTTCTTATCATTCACATCGTTATTGTTTTTATCAGAGTTATTGAAATTCCCATTCATAATGGTCCTCAGCCTACATCAAGAGACACACAGCGGAGCGTAGACGTTCACCCTTTTCATTTTGGAATGGTGCAGATGTGGCGGTTTAATGAAGACTTTAAAGCTTTGCAGTGTGAACAGCGGGATCACCTCTTCTCTTGTGGTTTTGAAGTGTATTTGTGCTGACTCATAACCCTTTGTAGTCTATGGCTTTTGTTAACCTATAGATTTTTTGTTTGTTTGTAGCACAGCATGTGGCTTTTGTGAGCTGCAGGTTATTTCCATGGGAATCTATCCCACACTCGGATACGTACACCTCTTGTTTGTAAAATATCAAATAAAGGGTTGGACAAGACCAGGTTAAACACAGATCTTTTCTTTTGCCATTGACTTCCCTGTAATTGGAACCATACCTGGATTTACCTCCCGCCAATGATCTAAAGAGGAAGGGGGTGATGGGTAGTGGAGGGGGGAGAGGAGCACGGTGAGGCTTGTTGTGGCCTTTGTTCTCTCCAGACACGCTGGCATCTTCAGCCCAACCTCCAACATACATGTCCCTGAAGGCACGGTAGTCAGGGCTGGTCTAGACACCTGGGAAAGAAGTCGGCAGATTACAGACTGCCAAATTACATCTCAGGACATTTCCTCACACTGACCCACAACCTAATGCAACCAGTACAAAAACAAGAGTTAACATCATGGGTTTTTTTTTATCACTACACCTGCCACCTGTGATAATGATCAAAGTTTTTATGCTTTTGGGTTTGCAGGGAATTGTGGGTAATCTGTCCAGCGGAAAGTCTGCCTTGGTCCACCGGTACTTGACAGGCACATATGTACAGGAAGAGTCCCCTGAAGGTAAGACCACACTCTCTCACTCCTAGCCTGCCATTAGAAACATAGGACAGGGGTATCATATGCTTCAAATAAGATAAAATAAAATAAAAAGCCTTCCTCATTAGGCCGGCTTTTCAAATGTCACATAAAGGTATCTCTTAAATATTTACTGTGTGGAGTTCTTCCCCTTGTATGGCACCGTTACCCTTTTGTTTCCTATCTGCCCCATCTAGTGGTTTTATCAGAAAACACCTCAAGGTAAAGTGGGAACCTTCTGGAACAGTCTAGTTCAGAACTTATTTTTCTGAGGAGGAGGGTGCACAAAGAGAAAGAATCAATAGGTCTGCTATTTGACAGCCAGATTGTACCCTAAGTGGTAATACTCATGGTGGAGGGAATCTGTAACGTCGATATAGAGACGGTTGTAGTGTTGATACTCCATCAATAAACCGTATAAGGAGGCTCATATTCAGAAACCACCACTCCACTTTAGTGGCTCTCAATGTCCCTACATAGAATACTGCACAGCCATCTTCAGGGATCTACACATGCAGTGACCATGTGCAGGTGAAAGATGTGGAGCTGTGTGCAAAAGATGCTGGAATTAAAATGTTAGTGTTTACATATACATGAGGTGGGTGAACATGACAGAATAGGCATGTGTACATACTACATACAATATATACAGCATGCTTAGATTTATGATGGGAATGTTAAGTGTTTATTAGAGTGGCAACCTGCGGAAAGAAAGGGTTATTGTGTCTGGCTGTGTTGGTGCACAGTGCTGTGTAGCGCTCACCAGAGTGGCGGAGGGGGAACAGATTGAGAGCAGGGTGTGATGGTCTTGCAGTGACGCTGGCTGCCCGTTTCCTGACTCTGGAGATGTGCAAGTCCTGAGTCGAGGGCAGGTTGGCACCAATATTGTAGCTTGTTCCTGTCCTGGGTTTGTGGCCAATCCCAACTAGACAGTTATGGATCTGCAGAGGACAGTATGGACCATTGCAGAGGAGAACTGGACCAGCAGCTCCTCAGGCAGGTTGGACCTCCTGAGCTGATGGATAAAGTTCATCCTCTGCTGGGCTTTTTTTGGTTACTGTGTCTGTATTTGCACAGTCCTGGGAGACTGTGGAGCCCAGGAACCCGAAGGTTTCTAAATGAGGCACAATGCTGTTTAATATGGTGGTGGTGGGTGGGGGACAGGGGAGGGGCAGTGTTTGGAGCCTCCTCCAGAAGTTTACTGTCATGTCCACGGTTTTGTGATTGTTCATCTCCAGGTTGTTTTGACTGCACTAGAGCCAGCTGTTCAACCTCCCATCTGTATGCACACTCATCACTGACCTTGATGAGGCTGTTGTTCATTGTGTCACCTGCAAACTTCCAGAAGTTTGCCAGACAGGGTACACTGTAGGGGAAGAGGAGAAAAAAGGAGAGCACAAATCCCAGTGCCAATTGTCTAGGTGCTAGATGTGATTTTCCCCAGACTCACATGCTGTCTCCTGTCTGTCTGGAAGTTTTTGATCCATTGACGGGTGGGGGCCGGTACAGTGAGCTGGGTCAGTTTGTAGTGGATGATGTTAAAGAAGATGACGTTGAATGCTGAGCAAAAGTCTGAGAACAGGACCCTTGCATAGGTCCCTTGGGAATCGAGGTGTTGCAAGATGTGGTGCCATCCCATGAGGACTGGCCAGTAGACAGACTGCACGGGTTCCTGTAGGATGTCCTTCAGGTGGGCTAACACCAGTTTCTTTAAGAATTTCATGACCACTGTTGTCAGGGCAGCAGGCCTGTAGTCATTTGATCCTTGAATATGGGGATTCTCGGGGATTGGGATGTTAGTGGAGCTTTTGAAGCAGGAGGGAATTTCCCACAGTCCCGGTGATCTGTTTAAAATCAGTGCAAAGATGGGGGCCAGCTAGTCAGTACAGATTTTCAGGCATAAATGAAGCACAGCGTCTGGGTTTGTTGACATCCTGATCTCCTGTCTCTGGAAGACCTGACACATATCCTCTTCAGGATCCCAGCCCGTCCCAGGTTCTCTCTGTGTGGGGTTTGCATGTTCTCCCACTGTCCGCAATTTCCCCCAGTGGGACTAATAAAGGAATATCTTATCTTATCTGATTTCGTCCAGGTGTGCTGGATTTCTCCCACCATCATAGAGACATGCATGTTAGGGTTAATACTCCTGCCTGTGCCCTTGAGCAAGCCAATAGGAAGAAGAACTGGAGTTGGTGCCTGGGCTCTGTAGCTGTTTACTGCTCCTATACAATAGGATGGGTTGGATGCAGAGAATGAATTTCTATGTATGTATGCATGTATGTATGTATGTATGTATGTATGTATGTATGTATGTATGTATGTATGTATGTATGTATGTATGTATGTATGTATGTATGTATGTATGTATGTATGTATGTATGTATGTATGTATGTATGTATGTATGTATGTATGTATGCATGTACAAATAAGGGGGGTTAAGAGAGATGTGCTTGGCAGAAAAAGGTGCAATTTCCTGTGAAGTGTTTCAACTCACAAGTCAAGGACCGCAAAGGACAGGACTATGTGAATCTACCATATCTGCATGATAAATAGTTCCTATTTTCGAATTGAGGAAGTCAGAAACAGCTAGCACTTCACATTGCTCAAAAACCGCACACACACACACCTATGCGTGCCCATACACACTAACAAGCATGTGCACGCGCACACACGCACACAAAGACACACACATAAACGAACAGGCCCCCTACTGATGAGCAAGCACAAATGTTAACAAAAGCATATCAGTCCCAAACTGTTCAGTAAACCTTAATCAGGCATACATGGGCTGTGCGGACGGTTGAGTCTCTGGGCTTTCAAGTGCCTACCTGACCTTTTGTATAGCAAGGGCATATTAAACAACAAAAATAAGTAAAAGAGGAAAAAATAAAGAGGGGGAAAAGACAGTATGAGTTAAAAGTGAAACTGGTGGAGGAGAGACCACTCAAAAATTATACAAAAAATGCATACTGGGATACGCAGTTTACTCAAAAAAGCGGAAATTCCATCATGTCCTCACCGCCGATCCTAGCTGCTGAATTCTTATCCTAACTTCATGTTTCCAACCGGTCTGTCTAAATCAGACCCTACTATGACTCAAATGGATTGGAAAGGTGTCATCAAACAAGGGACTGTAGTATCATCAGGATTCAACTGCAAGGCACCTTTGTTATATGTACAGCCCACTATCTGTAAGTGGATCACCAGCTTCCTGACAGGAAGGGAACAGTAGGTGATGCTGAGTAAAGTAATTTCCGGTATGGTCGTCATACCCATCCAGGATGATAACAAGTCAGCATATTGGCAGAAGGTTGAGCAGTTAGTACTCTGGTACAGTCAGAACAAATTCAAGACTGTGAAGATGAAGCCGCTCATCAAGTGACACCCCTCAGCACTGCTCCGCTTCACAACGCCCAACAGCCCTCTGTCAACCATGGGAAGCTTCAGGTTTCTGAAAAAGGCCACTTCAAGAGACCTCAAGTGGGAGAGCAACATCAGCTCTATCCTAAAAGCATCGACTGGAAGGTGTTATTTCTGTAGTAATAGAGGAAGTGTGGTTTGTCACAGAGCTAGTTCTACATCAGTCCTTGAATCGACTCTGTGCACATCCATCACCGTCTAGGTGGGAGCAGAAAACAAACATGATAGAAACAGACTGCAGCGAGCAGTAGGGACTACAGCAAAATAACCGGTCCTCACCTGCCCACCCTGCAGGACTTGTACAACTCTAGATCCCAGAGATGGGCAGGCAGAGTCAACATAGACCCCCTACACCCAGGACACAGTCTTTTTGAACTCCTACCCACTGCCAAGCACTACAGAACACTGTGCACCAAAACCACTGGGTGAAGAGTTTCTTACCACAGGCCATCTGTCTCATGAACACTTAAAAGGATGCTGCAATGAGCTGCCTTTCTTGATGCCCTGCAGTGGGATAGAACCCTCAACACATAGCTTGTTATTTGCTGGTGTGCTTGCTCTACCACTGAGCTGCTGGCATTTCACTGGTGTGCTATGATGTAACTCATATCACCTCCCTTCTATCCCACCAATCCCTGGCATTTGGATCACCTATCTATCAGTGATCTCGAGTAGCCACAATTGGGCAATATCAAAACAGAAATGATCCTGCTGAATTAGTTACCAGTTGGCCAACATTGGTGTGTGCAAGCCTTGGTGATTGCATGTTTTAGATGATGGGTAGATGTTACGGTGTTACGGTGAAGTAATTACAAATAGCCATTAGGCTTTGCTTCAAACTGTCAGACAATCTGGAGAGCTAAAAAAAAAAGTCCATGTGTGTGTATGAGTAAATTTCCATGTATATCCAATTGATGAATGAGGTCCAGTGAGTTGAGTATACATTGTAGAGAGCTGCGAGACAGTCAGCAGGGAGCAAAGTTTTGAGGCAGCATGCATGTAAATAACGTCCCCATAATTGAAAACACTTAAGAACGTAGCCTGAACACGTGTTCTCCCAAACTGACCCAATGTCAATAACCCAGCCTAACTTTCAGTTACTTCACTTGGTTGTCAATACACACCCTGAAAGAAAGCCTGTCATCCACCCAAATACTTGTAAAAGGATAATCATTCAATTGAGTTCCCTGCTGAGGTATGAATGCCAACATTCTCTGAGATCTGGGAGCGAGCTCTGGAAAAGATCATGAATTTTGCTTCCTTAGAACCAACTTTAGAGCATACAATGAGGCCTGGGGCTGGTTGAAGAGTATGCATCCCTGAGGTATTCTGCCCTTAGCCAAAATGTTTAGCAACTGCTGACTTCTATTTTGCTGTTATTTTCTGCAGGCTTGGATCAACATTCAACTCTTTAGCCCTTTCAATTCACATACTCTTTCTCTCTCACCCTCTTGCTCCGTCTCACCAATAACAGAGTCTCTGTGTTGCCTTAACAATGGAGCATTCTGTTGCTT